>CM019149.1:152219059-152229808 GCA_009733165.1 Naja naja | reverse complement strand
GTTATGTATGCAGGTTTAAAGTCATTGGTTTAGTTTGAACTGTTCTTGTAAAATGTAAGAAATGATTGGTTTAAAAGTGGGAAAACCCTGCACTCTGATTGGCTGGCAACTGCGGCTGCTGGCTATAAGTAGCAGCAGCAGCCAGCCAAAGTGGGTTCGTTCTGAGCTGTAGTCACTAATAAACAAAGAGCTTGAAGCACTCCGTCTGTCTCTTCATGCAAACTTAACACTGGCGGCGAAGGTGGGATCTCCCTGAAGAAGAAGGCAGCGGAACAGAAGAGAGAAGAGAGATGGCTGCGCTGAACACCCCCAGCCCGTTCGATCCGCGGCAGAAGACTGGGAGGCGTATGCAGATCGTTTCCAAATGTATCTGGAAGGAAGCGATCTTGCCGACATTTCAGAAGCGGAAGAAGGGGTCTTTCTCACGCACTGCGGTCCGGCAGTTTTCAAGATGGCGAAGGCATTGGCGGGAGCTGCAGGCGTGAAGGTAATGGAATGGCCTGACTTAGAAAAGTTGTTAAGAGCCCATTCGCCCCACAAGTATCGTGCCTCATTAAGAACACGAGTTTTACCATCGGGATCAAGGGGAAAGCAGCATGACTTCATGGCAAGTTTAAGAGACATTGGGGGTGCATGTGAATTTAACAATTTAGAAGAGGCCATCTGCGATCGATTTGTTCTGGGCCTTAAAGACAAGGTGCTTCAGAGCAAGTTATTACTAAGACCTAAGATCACGCTGAAGGAAGCAATAGAAGAGGCCTCTTCAGCAGAAGCTACCAAGTCCTCAGCAGCAGCCATGAAGAAAATTAACAAGGCCACAAGCCATCCTGATGTGGAAAAGTCCACAACAACTCATTGTGAGCAAATAGATTCTGAGTCAGACTGTAGTGAGGTGGAGGAAGGAATTTATAGACTCAGAATGGAGCGGAAAAAGAAAGACCTGGGAAGAAAGAGGCAAGATTTCTACTGCAGAGGTTGTGGGGAAGCCACCCCGCACTGAATGCAAGTTCCTAGATACCATCTGCCTCCGTTGTGAAAAAAAGAGGACACCTAGCAAGAGTCTGCAAATCATCCAGAACTCCACCCAACAGAAGGAAGTTTCCTGACAAAGAATTCAAGCCCAACAACCTCAGTGAGAAAATGGGGCAGCACAGAAGCAAAGGGAAGAATGAAACTCATCAGACAGTAACTATTGGTCATTCTTCTTCTATCAATAACAGAAAAGTGCATGTCAAGGTACTAATTGAAGGAAGGCCTTGCCAAATGGAAGTGGACTCAGGCTCATATTTATCTATGGTGTCATGGGACACTATTCACAGACTACTCCCAAACATTCAGAAGAAGCATTTCAAGAAGCAAGCACTGACTCTTAAAGACTACCAAGGAACAAGATTCCAGTAGTTGGAACAAGAGAATTCAACGTGAAGTTCAAAGGCCACACAAGCGCTTGCCCTGACCATCGTGGACAAGGATGGCCCAAGCTTGCTGGGACTTGAGTGGTTCAATCCACTAGGCATCGGTGACTGGCATCAATCACGTGAGCAACACTGAATGGGAGGAGGCCTTGAAGTCTGAGTTTCCAGAGGTCTTCAGCGAAGGATTGGGCAAGTATATGGGGACCCCTATCACTTTCAATCTAGATCCCAAGGTGCCACCAATTAAAGCCCAGAAGGGTCCCATTTGCCTTAAAGGAAAAATTGATGCACAATTAGATAAACTAATAGCTCAAGGAGTTTTAGAGCCCACTGACCACTCCAGGTGGGAGACACCCATAGTCACACCAGTCAAGACTGATGGGTCAGTGAGAATCTGTGGAGACTATAAGGGGACATTGAACCATGCGCTTCAACAGAGCATATCCAGTTCCAGTGGTGCATCATTTACTACATTCACTTGGCAGGGGTACAGTCTTTGCCAAATTGGATCTGGCCCAGGCATATCAACAATTAACAGTTGATGATGCCACTGCAGAGGCCCAAACCATTGTGACTCATAGAGGTGCTTTCAAATGTAAAGGTTACAGTTTGGAGTAAGCGTGGCACCAGGCATCTTCAAAGCCTTATGGAAAGGATGCTCCAAGGACTGCCAGGGTAGTACCTTACTTTGATGATGTGTTAATCTCTGCTGAAAATGACACTCAGTTACAAGAGACTCAGAGAAGTCCTTACCAGATTCAAAAAGCGGGGTTAAAAGTCAAGGAAGAAAAATGCACTCTTAGAACTGACAAGGTTGAGTTCTTGGGCTATATGATTGACAAGCATGGTATCCACCCACAGATGCCAAGGTTCAGGCAATCAAAGCCCCTAGACCAAAATGTAAAACAGATTTGCAAGCCTTCCTTGGACTCATTAACTTTTATCACATGTTCCTACCTCAGAAGGCAACCATTGCAGAACCACTGCACAGATTATTAGACAAAAAGTCTGCGTGGGTCTGGGGCAGAAAAGAACAATCTGCATTTAACAATATTAAAAGACTAATCCGTCTGATGCTGTACTGATACAGTTCTCTGAGAATTTGCCTGTTGTACTGACTTGTGATGCATCCCCTTTTGGAGTGGGGGGTTTGAGCCACAGGCTTCCCAGCGGGAGGAAGCTCCTATTGCATTTTACTCTCGCACCTTGACCAAAGCAGAGAGGAACTACAGCCAACTGGACAAGGAAGCCTTGGCAATTGTTGCAGCTGTCAAGAAATTCCATGAGTATTTATATGGGAGAACATTTACCATTGTCACAGATCACAAACCTCTGTTAGGCATTGTGGCAGGAGACAAACCTAAGCCCACTATCCTGTCACCAAGAATGCTGAGGTGGACTGAATTTCTTGCTGCTTATTCATACAAACTCATCCACAGGCCTGGCAAAGACATTGGGCATGCAGATGCTTTGAGTCGCTGCCCACTTCCTTCTCACACTGAGGACTTTGCTCCTGAGACTTACACCTTTTCCTAGAAACTGTTGCCAAGCTTCCAGTACACTGCTGAAATTGCCAGAGAGACTGCCAAAGACACTTTATTGGCTCCTGTTATAGGCTGGATTAAGAAAGGTTGGCCTCTTCAAGATCTACCTCAACTTGCCCAACCTTTTAAATCCAGGCAAACTGAATTATCTGTATTAAGAGGATGTATTTTGTGGGGTAACAGGGTGGTTATTCCTGCAAAACTGCAAAAGAGGTTTTGGAAATGTTACATGAGGTCATCCAGGTATTGTCAGAATGAAGGGATTGGCCAGGAGTTATGTATGGTGGCCAGGTATTGACAAAATGGTTGAAAACTGGGTTGCATCTTGTCCCAACTGTCAGGTAGTCAGGCCTGCCCCACCTCTCCCCACACAGGAATGGGAATGTCCTAGGGGCCCATGGTCCAGGATTCACATTGATTTTGCTGGCCCTACCAGAGGGCACACTTTCCTTATTATAGTTGATGCATATTCCAAATGGCTAGAGGTTATCCCTATGGCATCCACCACAACTGAAGCTGTCATCAAACAGCTTAAAAGCTTTTGTAACTCACGGGTTACCTGATGTGCTTGTTTCTGACAATGGCCCTCAATTTACATCCAACCTTTTTGAATCATATCTAGCACAACAGGGTATCAGACATGCCCTGACAGCCCCTGGGCATCCTTGACTATGGCGGGCTGAGCGTATGGTACGATTTACCAAGGAAAAACTTCAGCAATTGGGTCCAGGGGATATCACTGAGAGAGTTGAAAAACTTCTCAGTGTTCAGCATATCACTCCCAACCCCTCAACTAATTTGTCCCCAGCTGAATTGTTGATGGGTAGGAAACTCAGGTCTCCCCTTGATGCCTTCATCCCTTACGCACCCAGCAGCACCACTAGATTCCACTAGCAAAATTAGCATTCACTGTGGGTGATTCTGTTTATGCTAAGAACCTTATGGGTGAACCATTATGGATTCCTGCTGAGATAACCCAAATCACAGGCCCCAGGTCTTACAGGGTACAAACGAGGATGGTGTCCTCTGGAGCAGGCACATTGATCAGTTAAGATCCAGATTGCCTCAGGAGCATCGCTTTTGCTCCTCTCTGGTTCCCATACCTACTGCCTCTTCTAGGGGAAGGGGAGGATCATGAGTGTAATGAACAAGCAAGAATCAACCCCATGTGTAACGAGCTAACATGACAGGAACCATCCCAAAACCTGTCACAATACCAACAACCATTTTCACAAATGGAAGATTGCACATCATTACCTGATTTAGGTGCTGACATTGGGTTGGAGATGGATTGGGAGGAGAGACCAGGTTGTAGTAACCAAACAGGTTCTACCATTACTACAAGTCCTAGTAAGGAAATGTCAGCAGACACATTTCCTCCCTCACAAGGTGAGAACCTTAAAACATCTGAACCACGTGGTCTCAGCATGCGTAAGAGCCCCACCTATTTAAAAGAATACATTAGATAGGCTGGGGTTTGAGTATGGACTGAACCTAGTGGGGAGGGTGTTATGTATGCAGGTTTAAAGTCATTGGTTTAGTTTGAACTGTTCTTGTAAAATGTAAGAAATGATTGGTTTAAAAGTCGGAAAACCCTGCACTCTGATTGGCTGGCAACTGCGGCTGCTGGCTATAAGTAGCAGCCAGCCCAGCCAAAGTGGGTTCGTTCTGAGCTGTAGTCACTAATAAACAAAGAGCTTGAAGCACTCGCGTCTGTCTCTTCATGCAAACTTAATTACTTCTCATGCAAACTTAACATTACCTTCTCAGGGATTTGTCCTCCCCAAGATTTGGGTTTTCAGTAGGCTAGAAACTAGGATAGAGAAGTAGTGATACTGATCTTTTGCAACCCCTTGACTGTGACCAGGGACACTATTCCTGAGTTAGTGGCATGTGAATGCTATGCATTTACATCTGGCTTTATGCACAAGCTGGAAATCCTTCTGATGTACTTGTGCCCTCCCTTGTGCTGCTAAATCTGGTCTTGGGGCAGGTCTGGGAGTCCCCCACTTTTGGTTACTGAGGAGTTTCAATCTCCATCCTTTGGAAGCCAGGCTAAGAAGAAAAAAAATTCTGGACTCCATGGTGACCATGGGCTTATTTCAGGCCTGATGCAAATAAGCTTCCATGCAGCTGACCTCATCTTTGTCTCAGAACAGTTTTATAATTGGTATGTAGGAGGTATTTCCCTTTGCCATGGTCAGTATACAGATAAAATGATTGGAATAACCCTTTAATTAATATGTTCCACCCGAGGGTTCATGAACCCATAGAGAATCTGGTGGGTGCAAGGAGAATCCTCCTGATCTTACAGACAGCACCATTGAGTGCTTTGTTGCCCACTGGCAATGGAGGCCATAGGCAATAGGTGGCTTAATATGGTTGTTCCCAAGCTACTGACCAACCCGATAAAGTCATTCAGATTTGCCAATCTCATGACTCTTCATGGATAAAATCCGAGACTACATCTGCATCTTACCAAGTTATCAGGGATTCTCCTTTGATTAATGGTACTAAAGAAGGGAGTGTGCTTTCTGATAGGCCCTCAACCATGTATCGCTAAATATCTATGGAGATTCTCAAGTCATCCAGGTCATGGTTGTTCCAATGGTGCTTTTTTTCCAGAGGCAACTGGACTTTCTGGTTTTTCTTTGAAGACGTTTCGCTTCTCATCCAAGTAGCTTCTTCAGCTGAAGAAGCTTTTGGAAAACGTCTTCAAAAAAAATCCAGTGCTAAAAAGCACCATTGACACCCAATATGGTTCACCTGTTCCTTAAGTGGACAAGGGGTGGGGTGGGTAGAGCATGACAAGCTGAATCTTGGGAGTTTGTCAATGACTCACTATGGGAGACAGTAGTTACTCCCACACTGAAAGCAACTGCAACTGAGCCCAAATTTTCTGTTGCTAAGTGAAGCAGTTAGTGAATTTTGCCCCATCTTATAACCTTTCTTGCCATAGTTGTTAAGTGAATCATTGTAGCTGTTAAGTTATAATAGTTGTTAAGTGAATCTGGATTCCCCACTGATTTTGTTGTCAAAGGTTACAAAAGTGATCCCATGATCTTGGGACACTGCCACCGTCATAAATATAGGTCGAGCACCCAAATTTTGATCAAGTGACCATAGAGATACTGCAACGGTTCTAAGTGTGAAAAACGGTCATAAGTCACTTTTTTCAGTGATGTACTTCAAACTGTCACTAAACAAACTGTTGTAAGTTAAGGACTACCTGTATATGCTGACCTGAACCGATCATTCCTGGAACCAGCTGTTTGTGATAACTATTATCTAGTGCAGGGGTGGGCAAACTTTTTGACTCGAGGGCCACAATGGGTTCTTAAACTGGACGGAGGGCGGAACAGCATGGATGGAGTGTTTGTGTGAACTAATATAAATTCAAAGTTGGATTACTTCACGTAGCCTTCTGGGAGAGCAAGAGAACCCTCAGCTCTTTCGGCTCCATGGGCGGATAGAACAGCTGAACGGGCTGGATCCGGCCCCCGGGCCGTAGTTTGCCCACGGCTGGTCTAGTGTCTAGCCCTCTTTTGTAGAAAGCATAGAGAATGGCCTTGGAGGACAGGGTAAGAGCTGCTACTAAGGTTTAACCACCAGAAAACACCCATTCTAAGAAACTAATTTGAGTAAATATCTCCAACAGTCCCTCCGAGAGTCCCTCCCTCTGAAGCACATTCAGATTTGTAAGGTTGTTACTATACCTGTTGCAATAAAAGTAGTTCTTGACCTATATAGCAATAGCACTTAAGACTGTCATACTGCTTCACAGTGCTTTTACAGCCCTCATTTTACCCACCTCGGAAGGATGGGAGGCTGTGTCAACCTTGAATATGGCATCAGTTTCTTAACCTCATCTACCTTATAGAGCTGAAATTGCTTAGGAGCACTCTAGAGGAAAAGGTTCATCTGAATTATTTTCAGACATGGTTCACACCTACTCATGTTAGATTTCTCAGCAGTCTTTTATATCATTTATCACAGTATCTTCCTGGACCATTTGCAGGAATTGGGAATTGGAGACACAGTGCTTCTATACCTCCTTTAATGGATGGTTCCAATTGGTGGGAGGAGGCAGTGATGTCAGCACAAGGCCTCTCTCCCTATGGATCTTTTCTTTTCAGAGCTGTTATGTACCATTTGTACTTAATATTTACCTCACAACTGCTGGGAGAAGTCATCTACCATGTCAGCCTATGACATCATCAATATGCTGATGATACCCAACCGTACATCAGTATCCTAGCCACATAAATACCATCATCTTGTAGAGCACTTGGAGCTTGGGTGGAACAACCTGATGAATGATGAAGTTGCCATTTGTTGAATGTGGTTTCTTGATTTGGTTCCCATGAGGAACCAGGCCCATGACTTGAGGATCCTCATGCATTTACAGCCAGGGCTGAATGGGCAGGTGGAAACCATTCCCCAGCTTTGGCTGGTGGATGGCAACCTGAGAAGGATTTTGCAACAATAGTGTGCTTTGTCACTATGTAATTGGACTACAGGTAGTCCTCACCGTTTCATTCAGTGACTGTTCAAAGGTATGACAGTACTGAAAAAAAAACTTTACAGCCAATGAAGAAGAAAAAAATGGAAGTAGAAAGATTGGCTATTGGTCTTTATTTTTCTATTTCAGTACAAGTACTGGTATTAGCCCACAAAATGTGTAAACCAAATTTTTACTCCCTTCATACAGTAATTACCTGTGATCAGCCCCCCACCCTTACAAACACAGTGCAAAAAACAGGGCAACTTTTTTACAGTTAAATTTATTTTTAAAAAAACTGTTTACAATTAATGTTAGTGTATCCTGTAAAATGTAAAGTCTTGGGAGTTCTTTGCCACAATGGCTTTTGCAGCTTTTTCTCCTTTCCTTTCAACTATTGCTGAGCACTTCTGTCTTCCATTAGCCAACCCGCAAAACAGAGGCATGGCTCCCCTTTTTCAGGAGAGTGGAGTCCTTTCTTCCTCTGAAGATGGGGAAAGAGGTGCAGATGCCAAGATGGGTGTAAAGTGCTGATTAAAGAGAGAGAGAGAGTAAGCAGCATTAGCAAAGATATATATTCATTGGCCATTATCAAGCTTCTAACAGCATCTGATCAAGAGCACCTCCTGAAGTGGGATGACAACTGCTACATCTCTAAGGAGTAATTTTATTCCTTAGCCTCAGGAGAAAAGCAGCTCCAGATAATTTTTTGAAAGTGCTACATTACCAAAGTGGTAATTACTATGGGATAGAAAAGTATTTCTAAAAATTATAAAAGGAAAAATCTGCAAATGTGTCTCATGGAAAAAAAACTGTTAGAAAATTCAACCCACTTTTTATTATTTTTACTCAAAGCAGCGAACATATCCAACATTATCTCCTCATATTTTCCTCACAACAACCACCTTGTGAAGTGAATTGGCCTGAGAAAGAGTGACTGGCCCAAGGTTCCCCAGCCAGCTTTCATGTCTAAGACAGGACTTGAACAAGTGGTCACTTGCTTTCTAGCCTGGTGCCCTAATCACTAGGCCAAACTGGCTCTCTTGCTTGCCCCTCTATTTAAAAAAAAGACTAATTCTGAATAAATAAGTCACAGCACCAAATCAGGCTACAAATTTTAGGCACTTACACACAAACTACATGAATGCCTTGGTAAGCTTCAAGTAAAGGCGATACAGACAAGAAAAAGATGGACAATCTTGAGCAACAGCAAGCTGAACTACAATGCCAGTGGCCACCATTTCAGTCCAGGCAAACACAGCAATTAAAATGTCAGCAGTTTAATGGCAATCCGACTAAGTAGAAAGAGCAAGCATATACCCTTTCGTTTGAAGAATGAGCCTGTCTTGAAATAAAGGTTAATATGAACTTATTGGTTGCCACAGAAAACAGCTCACAAACATGCCTTCTCCATGATAAGAATGTTCCGGTATGCCTTTGCTCTGCCCTCACCACACTTGCACGTTTTGGAGCCCCTAATTCTACAAGACAAACATAATTTGTCATCTCACTTTTCTCAGAAATAGATACTTTGAAACCTAATTTTTATTATTATTACCAAATTTATATGACACTGTCAAGCGATTCTGGATGGATTACAAATACAGAGAGATTAAATAATTTAAAACACACACAAAATGCTACAGGGTGCAGCAGGGATCTTCTTCCTAATCTAATAATCACCTCTAACATGGAACATTCCCATCAGGCAGAACCAGGTTTTGAGTCTCTCACAGTAGTCCAAGAAAGGGGATTGGGGGGGAAGGGAGAATCGCATCTCATGGGTAAAATACCTCATATTAGGCAGCACATTCAGTTCAAAATTATGGGAACTTGCATAAAAGTTCAGCCTGTTTGTATATCCCACTGCAGATCCTCTGAATTTGGGCACTGAATTTGGGCAAACAAGCAAATAGATTCACCCTGTGCAAACCATATGGAGCAGAGTATTTTTTTTTTCATGTGCGAAAATGGCAGAATACCGATCATACACCCCTTGAGCTACAGCATACTTTTGAAGAACAACATGGATCCTTCCCTCAACTAAATATTTTCTGTAAACATCAGGAGTTGCTTTTGGCTTATGTAACCTTGACTTGCTGCTCACCCAGCACATTGGCAAGCTACATCCATCTTACCATGGTATCGTGAGCATTCAGCATTTTGCTACTGGCTCTTGGCACCGATGCACCGAGGGCTGAGCCAGGGAGACAAGGCGAGAAGTGTAGAAGGCATTCGTCATTTAGGCAGGCTTCATGGAAACGAAGGGGGCAGTGCGGAGGTGATCCAACCGTTGTTTTACGAGACCTACTGGAGCAAACAGAAGGAGGCATGGACCAAGGCTGATTATAGGCAGGTATTTTTGTACTTCCTGACTCTTTTATGACCCTGGTGAATTGCAGGTTCCTGGGTTACTGTTCTTCTGGCTATTTTCTGGTCTGTCATCTCTCTCTCTTGGAATCCATTTAAAGCCCCCAGATTACATTTGTAAGACACTTTCCTAATGCATTCTTCTTGGTGCTCATAAGGAACAAAATATATTTTGCCAGGAATCCCTCATTTCAGGAAAGCATCCCATTTTCAAGTATCCCTGTTGCATAACTACAGTTGTTCACTTCCAGAACTTTCTCCCCTTTTCCTGGGCCAGGTCTTTTGAGAAAATACCTTCTGTGCCCTCTGTTCCTTCACAATACTTCAGAGTCCCTTGCAGTGGTTTCAAGGATCCTTCTGGCCTTGTCATTTGTTCTCACAGGGAACAGTGGAAAAAGGATACCTGTCAGTAGGCTTAAAGACTCTAGGGAGTTCTACTGTCACACTGCCAATGTATGCCTCAGAAGACAGCCTTCTTGACAGTATTCTCAGTGGGTTTCTCCAGTCATTGGTGGAAAGGGGATGTTTGGTTGGCAATCTTTAGTTAAAACTTTATTTATCTATCCTATGGATCTGGCTCAACGATCTCTGGCCAACCCACTTGTTCTGAAAGTAGACTTTTATATCAACTGAAGACCTATGGCCTATCTGCAGAGGTTTTGATGTCCATGGACTATGATCAAGTTCTTAAATGGCAAGTCTCAGACTCTGAAAAGTGCTATGAGCTGAATTTCAACAAGAAGCTCCAGAGCAGGTGCCTCAAATGTGGCAACGTTAAGACTTGTGGACTTCAACTCCCAGAATTCCCCAGTCAGCCATTTTGGAGTCCCCTGCGCTAGAGCTTCTTGTTCTTGCAGATGAAACTCTGGAGCCACCAAAATATCTCACTTCCTTAAAAAGGCCTAACCACCACTACTAG
>CM019149.1:152189168-152218059 GCA_009733165.1 Naja naja | reverse complement strand
GTTATGTATGCAGGTTTAAAGTCATTGGTTTAGTTTGAACTGTTCTTGTAAAATGTAAGAAATGATTGGTTTAAAAAGTCTTGGAAAACCCTGCACTCTGATTGGCTGGCAACTGCGGCTGCTGGCTATAAGTAGCAGCATAGCCCAGCCAAAGTGGGTTCGTTCTGAGCTGTAGTCACTAATAAACAAAGAGCTTGAAGCACTCGCGTCTGTCTCTTCATGCAAACTTAACACTGGCGGCGAAGGTGGGATCTCCCTGAAGAAGAAGCATGCGGAACAGAAGAGAGAGAGATGGCTGCTGAACACCCCCAGCCCGTTCGATCCGACGGCAGAAGACTGGGAGGCAGTATGCAGATCGTTCCAAATGTATCTGGAAGGAAAGCGATCTTGCCGACATTTCGAGAAGCGGAAGAGAGCGGTCTTTCTCTGCACACTGCGGTCCGGCAGTTTTCAAGATGGCGAAGGCATTGGCGGGAGCTGCAGACGTGAAGGTAATGGAATGGCCTGACTTAGAAAAGTTGTTAAGAGCCCATTCGCCCACAAGTATCGTGCCTCATTAAGAACACGAGTTTTACGTCGGGATCAATCAAGGCGAAAAATGTAAGCGACTTTGTGGCAAGTTTAAGAGACATTGGGGGTGCATGTGAATTTAACAATTTAGAAGAGGCCATGCGCGATCGATTTGCTCTGGGCCTTAAAGACAAGGTGCTTCAGAGCAAGTTATTACTAAGACCTAAGATCACGCTGAAGGAAGCAATAGAAGAGGCCTCTTCAGCAGAAGCTACCAAGTCCTCAGCAGCAGCCATGAAGAATTTAACAAGGCCACAAGCCATCCTGATGTGGAAAAGTCCACAACAACTCATTGTGAGCAAATAGATTCTGAGTCAGACTGTAGTGAGGTGGAGGAAGGAATTTATAGACTCAGAATGGAGCGGAAAAAAAAGAAGACCTGGGAAGAAAGAGGCAACATTTCTACTGCAGAGGTTGTGGAAGCCACCCCCGCACTGAATGCAAGTTCCTAGATACCATCTGCCTCCGTTGTGAAAAAGAGGACACCTAGCAGAGTCTGCAAATCATCCAGAACTCCACCCAACAGAAGGAAGTTTCCTGACAAAGAATTCAAGCCCAACAACCTCAGTGAGAAAATGTGGTGCAGCACAGAAGCAAAGGGGAAGAATGAAACTCATCAGACAGTAACTATTGGTCATTCTTCTTCTATCAATAACAGAAAAGTGCATGTCAAGGTACTAATTGAAGGAAGGCCTTGCCAAATGGAAGTGGACTCAGGCTCATGGTGTCATGGGACACTATGGTGTCATGGGACACTATTCACAGACTACTCCCAAACATTGAGAAGAAGCATTTCAAGAAGCAAGCACTGACTCTTAAAGACTACCAAGGAACAAGATTCCAGTAGTTGGAACAAGAGAATTCAACATGAAGTTCAAAGGCCACACCAAGCTTGCCCCTGACCATCATGGACAAGGATCGCCCAAGCTTGCTGGGACTTGAGTGGTTCAATCCACTGGGCATCGAGGTGACTGGCATCAATCACGTGAGCAACTCTGAATGGGAGGAGGCCTTGAAGTCTGAGTTTCCAGAGGTCTTCAGCAATGGATTGGGCAAGTATATGGGGACCCTATCACTTTCAATCTAGATCCCAAGGTGCCACCAATTCGCTTAAAGCCCAGAAGGGTCCCATTTGCCTTAAAGGAAAAAATTGATGCACAATTAGATAAACTAATAGCTCAAGGAGTTTTAGAGCCCACTGATCACTCCAGGTGGAAGACACCCATAGTCACACCAGTCAAGACTGATGGGTCAGTGAGAATCTGTGGAGACTATAAGGGGACATTGAACCATGCGCTTCAACAGAGCATATCCAGTTCCAGTGGCGCATCATTTACTGCATTCACTTGGCAGAGGTACAGTCTTTGCCAAATTGGATCTGGCCCAGGCATATCAACAATTAACAGTTGATGATGCCACTGCAGAGGCCCAAACCATTGTGACTCATAGAGGTGCTTTCAAATGTAAAGGTTACAGTTTGGGTAAGCGTGGCACCAGGCATCTTCCAAAGCCTTATGGAAAGGATGCTCCAAGGACTGCCAGGGTAGTACCTTACTTTGATGATGTGTTAATCTCTGCTGAAAATGACACTCAGTTACAAGAGAGACTCAGAGAAGTCCTTACCAGATTCAAAAAAGCGGGGTTAAAAGTCAAGGAAGAAAAATGCACTCTTAGAACTGACAAGGTTGAGTTCTTGGGCTATATGATTGACAAGCATGGTATCCACCCCACAGATGCCAAGGTTCAGGCAATCAAAGCCCCTAGACCAAAATGTAAAACAGATTTGCAAGCCTTCCTTGGACTCATTAACTTTTATCACATGTTCCTACCTCAGAAGGCAACCATTGCAGAACCACTGCACAGATTATTAGACAGAAAATCTGCGTGGGTCTGGGGCAGAAAAGAACAATCTGCATTTAACAATATTAAAAGACTAATCACGTCTGATGCTGTACTGATACAGTTCTCTGAGAATTTGCCTGTTGTACTGACTTGTGATGCATCCCTTTTGGAGTGGGGGTTTGAGCCACAGGCTTCCCAGCGGGAGGGAAGCTCCTATTGCATTTTACTCTCGCACCTTGACCAAAGCAGAGAGGAACTACAGCCAACTGGACAAGGAAGCCTTGGCAATTGTTGCAGCTGTCAAGAAATTCCATGAGTATTTATATGGGAGAACATTTACCATTGTCACAGATCACAAACCTCTGTTAGGCATTGTGGCAGGAGACAAACCTACGCCCACTATCCTGTCACCAAGAATGCTGAGGTGGACTGAATTTCTTGCTGCTTATTCATACAAACTCATCCACAGGCCTGGCAAAGACATTGGGCATACAGATGCTTTGAGTCGCTGCCCACTTCCTTCTCACACTGAGGACTTTGCTCCTGAGACTTACACCTTGTTTCCTAGAAACTGTTGCCAAGCTTCTAGTACACACTGCTGAAATTGCCAGAGAGACTGCCAAAGACACTTTATTGGCTCCTGTTATAGGCTGGATTAAGAAAGGTTGGCCTCTTCAAGATCTACCTCAACTTGCCCAACCTTTTAAATCCAGGCAAACTGAATTATCTGTATTAAGAGGATGTATTTTGTGGGGTAACAGGGTGGTTATTCCAAAACTGCAAAAGAGGTTTTGGAAATGTTACATGAGGGTCATCCAGGTATTGTCAGAATGAAGGGATTGGCCAGGAGTTATGTATGGTGGCCAGGTATTGACAAAATGGTTGAAAACTGGGTTGCATCTTGTCCCAACTGTCAGGTAGTCAGGCCTGCCCCACCTCTCACCCCCACACAGGAATGGGAATGTCCTAGGGGCCCATGGTCCAGAATTCACATTGATTTTGCTGGCCCTACCAGAGGGCACACTTTCCTTATTATAGTAGATGCATATTCCAAATGGCTAGAGGTCATCCCTATGGCATCCACCACAACTGATTCTGTCATCAAACAGCTTAAAAAGCTTTTTGTAACTCACGGGTTACCTGATGTACTCATTTCTGACAATGGTCCTCAATTTACATCCAACCTTTTTGAATCATATCTAGCACAACAGGGTATCAGACATGCCCTGACAGCCCCTGGGCATCCTTCGAACGGCCGGGCTGAACGTATGGTACGATTTACCAAGGAAAAACTTCAGCAATTGGGTCCAGGGGATATCACTGAGAGAGTTGAAAAACTTCTCAGTGTTCAGCATATCACTTCCAACCCCTCAACTACATTTGTCCCCAGCTGAATTGTTGATGGGTAGGAAACTCAGGTCTCCCTTGATCGCCTTCATCCCACTTACGCACCCAACGCACCACTAGATTCCACTAGCAAAATTCGCACATTCACTGTGGGTGATTCTGTTTATGCTAAGAACCTTATGGGTGAACCATTATGGATTCCTGCTGAGATAACCCAAATCACAGGCCCCAGGTCTTACAGGGTACAAACGGAGGATGGTGTCCTCTGGAGCAGGCACATTGATCAGTTAAGATCCAGATTGCCTCAGGAGCATCGCTTTTGCTCCTCTCTGGTTCCCATACCTACTGCCTCTTCTAGGGGGAAGGGGAAGATCATGAGTGTAATGAACAAGCAAGAATCAACCCCATGTGTAACGAGCTAACATGACAGGAACCATCCCAAAACCTGTCACAATACCAACAACCATTTTCACAAATGGAAGATTGCACATCATTACCTGATTTAGGTGCTGACATTGGGTTGGAGATGGATTGGGAGGAGAGACCAGGTTGTAGTAACCAAACAGGTTCTACCATTACTACAAGTCCTAGTAAGGAAATGTCAGCAGACACATTTCCTCCCTCACAAGGTGAGAACCTTAAAACATCTGAACCACGAGGTCTCAGCATGCGTAAGAGCCCCACCTATTTAAAAGAATACATTAGATAGGCTGGGGTTTGAGTATGGACTGAACCTAGTGGGGAGGGGTGTTATGTATGCAGATTTAAAGTCTTTAGTTTAGTTTGAACTGTTCTTGTAAAATGTAAGAAATGATTGGTTTAAAAAGTGCGGGAAAACCCTGCACTCTGATTGGCTGGCAACTGCGGCTGCTGGCTATAAGTAGCAGCCGCAGCCCAGCCAAAGTGGGTTCATTCTGAGCTGTAGTCATGAATAAACAAAGAGCTTGAAGCACTCCGCGTCTGTCTCTTCATGCAAACTTAACATTACCTTCTCAAGGATTTGTCCTCCCCAAGATTTGGGTTTTTCAGTAGGCTAGAAACTAAGGATAGAGAAGAGTAGTGATACTGATCTTTTGCAACCCCTTGACTGTGACCAGGGACACTATTCCTGAGTTAGTGGCATGTGAATGCTATGTATTTACATCTGGCTTTATGCACAAGCTGGAAATCCTTCTGATGTACTTGTTCCCTCCCTTGTGCTGCTAAATCTGGTCTTGGGGCAGGTCTGGGAGTCCCCCACTTTTGGTTACTGAGGAGTTTCAATCTCCATCCTTTGGAAGCCAGGCTAAGAAGAAAAATTCTGGACTCCATGGTGACCATGGGCTTATTTCAGGCCTGATGCAAATAAGCTTCCATGCAGCTGACCTCATCTTTGTCTCAGAACAGTTTTATAATTGGTATGTAGGAGGTATTTCCCTTTGCCATGGTCAGTATACAGATAAAATGATTGGAATAACCCTTTAATTAATATGTTCCACCCGAGGTTCATGAACCCATAGAGAATCTGGTGGGTGCAAGGAGAATCCTCCGTGATCTTACAGACAGCACCATTGAGTGCTTTGTTGCCCACTGGCAATGGAGGCCATAGGCAATAGGTGGCTTAATATGGTTGTTCCCAAGCTACTGACCAACCCGATAAAGTCATTCAGATTTGCCAATCTCATGACTCTTCATGGATAAAATCGAGACTACATCTGCATCTTACCAAGTTATCAGGGATTCTCCTTTGATTAATGGTACTAAAGAAGGGAGTGTGCTTTCTGATAGGCCCTCAACCATGTATCGCTAAATATCTATGGAGATTCTCAAGTCATCCAGGTCATGGTTGTTCCAATGGTGCTTTTTCCAGAGCAACTGGACTTTCTGGTTTTTCTTTGAAGGCGTTTGCTTCTCATCCAAGTAGCTTCTTCAGCTGAAGAAGCTTTTGATAAGAAGTGAAACGTCTTCAAAAAACCAGAAAGTCCAGTTGCCTAAAAAGCACCATTGGGACACCCTCAACCATGGTTCACCTGTTCCTTAAGTGGACAAGGGGGTGGGGGTGGGTAGAGCATGACAAGCTGAATCTTGGGAGTTTGTCAATGACTCACTATGGGAGACAGTAGTTACTCCCACACTGAAAGCAACTGCAACTGAGCCCAAATTTTCTGTTGCTAAGTGAAGCAGTTAGTGAATTTTGCCCCATCTTATAACCTTTCTTGCCATAGTTGTTAAGTGAATCATTGTAGCTGTTAAGTTATAATAGTTGTTAAGTGAATCTGGATTCCCCACTGATTTTGTTGTCAAAAGGTTACAAAAAGTGATCCCATGATCTTGGGACACTGCCACCGTCATAAATATAGGTCGAGCACCCAAATTTTGATCAAGTGACCATAGAGATACTGCAACGGTTCTAAGTGTGAAAAACGGTCATAAGTCACTTTTTTCAGTGATGTACTTCAAACTGTCACTAAACAAACTGTTGTAAGTTAAGGACTACCTGTATATGCTGACCTGAACCGATCATTCCTGGAACCAGCTGTTTGTGATAACTATTATCTAGTGCAGGGGTGGGCAAACTTTTTGACTCGAGGGCCACAATGGGTTCTTAAACTGGACGGAGGGCGAACAAAAGCATGGATGGAGTGTTTGTGTGAACTAATATAAATTCAAAGTTGGATTACTTCACGTAGCCTTCTGGGAGAGCAAGAGAACCCTCCGCTCTTTCGGCTCCATGGGCCGGATAGAACAGCTGAACGGGCTGGATCCGGCCCCCGGGCCGTAGTTTGCCCACGGCTGGTCTAGTGTCTAGCCCTCTTTTGTAGAAAGCATAGAGAATGGCCTTGGAGGACAGGGTAAGAGCTGCTACTAAGGTTTAACCACCAGAAAACACCCATTCTAAGAAACTAATTTGAGTAAATATCTCCAACAGTCCCTCCGAGAGTCCCTCCCTCTGAAGCACATTCAGATTTGTAAGGTTGTTACTATACCTGTTGCAATAAAAGTAGTTCTTGACCTATATAGCAATAGCACTTAAGACTGTCATACTGCTTCACAGTGCTTTTACAGCCCTCATTTTACCCACCTCGGAAGGATGGGAGGCTGTGTCAACCTTGAATATGGCATCAGTTTCTTAACCTCATCTACCTTATAGAGCTGAAATTGCTTAGGAGCACTCTAGAGGAAAAGGTTCATCTGAATTATTTTCAGACATGGTTCACACCTACTCATGTTAGATTTCTCAGCAGTCTTTTATATCATTTATCACAGTATCTTCCTGGACCATTTGCAGGAATTGGGAATTGGAGACACAGTGCTTCTATACCTCCTTTAATGGATGGTTCCAATTGGTGGGAGGAGGCAGTGATGTCAGCACAAGGCCTCTCTCCTATGGATCTTTTCTTTTCAGAGCTGTTATGTACCATTTGTACTTAATATTTACCTCACAACTGCTGGGAGAAGTCATCTACCATGTCAGCCTATGACATCATCAATATGCTGATGATACCCAACCGTACATCAGTATCCTAGCCACATAAATACCATCATCTTGTAGAGCACTTGGAGCTTGGGTGGAACAACCTGATGAATGATGAAGTTGCCATTTGTTGAATGTGGTTTCTTGATTTGGTTCCCATGAGGAACCAGGCCCATGACTTGAGGATCCTCATGCATTTACAGCCAGGGCTGAATGGGCAGGTGGAAACCATTCCCAGCTTTGGCTGGTGGATGGCAACCTGAGAAGGATTTTGCAACAATAGTGTGCTTTGTCACTATGTAATTGGACTACAGGTAGTCCTCACCGTTTCATTCAGTGACTGTTCAAAGGTATGACAGTGCTGAAAAAAAAACTTTACAGCCAATGAAGAAGAAAAAATGGAAGTAGAAAGATTGGCTATTGGTCTTTATTTTTCTATTTCAGTACAAGTACTTGTATTAGCCCACAAAATGTGTAAACCAAATTTTTACTCCCTTCATACAGTAATTACCTGTGATCAGCCCCCACCCTTACAAACACAGTGCAAAAAACAGGGCAACTTTTTTACAGTTAAATTTATTTTTTAAAAAACTGTTTACAATTAATGTTAGTGTATCCTGTAAAATGTAAAGTCTTGGGAGTTCTTTGCCACAATGGCTTTTGCAGCTTTTTCTCCTTTCCTTTCAACTATTGCTGAGCACTTCTGTCTTCCATTAGCCAACCCGCAAAACAGAGGCATGGCTCCCCTTTTTCAGGAGAGTGGAGTCCTTTCTTCCTCTGAAGATGGGGAAAGAGGTGCAGATGCCAAGATGGGTGTAAAGTGCTGATTAAAGAGAGAGTGAGAGAGCGTAAACGCATTAGCAAAGATATATATTCATTGGCCATTATCAAGCTTCTAACAGCATCTGATCAAGAGCACCTCCTGAAGTGGGATGACAACTGCTACATCTCTAAGGAGTAATTTTATTCCTTAGCCTCAGGAGAAAAGCAGCTCCAGATAATTTTTTGAAAGTGCTACATTACCAAAGTGGTAATTACTATGGGATAGAAAAGTATTTCTAAAAATTATAAAAGGAAAAATCCGCAAATGTGTCTCATGGAAAAAAAACTGTTAGAAAATTCAACCCGCTTTTTATTATTTTTACTCAAAGCAGTGAACATATCCAACATATCTCCTCATATTTTCCTCACAACAACCACCTTGTGAAGTGAATTGGCCTGAGAAAGAGTGACTGGCCCAAGGTTCCCCAGCCAGCTTTCATGTCTAAGACAGGACTTGAACCAGTGGTCACTTGCTTTCTAGCCTGGTGCCCTAATCACTAGGCCAAACTGGCTCTCTTGCTTGCCCCTCTATTTCAAAAAAAGACTAATTCTGAATAAATAAGTCACAGCACCAAATCAGGCTACAAATTTTAGGCACTTACACACAAACTACATGAATGCCTTGGTAAGCTTCAAGTAAAGGCGATACAGACAAGAAAAAGATGGACAATCTTGAGCAACAGAGCAAGCTGAACTACAATGCCAGTGGCCACCATTTCAGTCCAGGCAAACACAGCAATTAAAATGTCAGCAGTTTAATGGCAATCCGCCTAAGTAGAAAAGAGCAAGCATATACCCTTTCGTTTGAAGAATGAGCCTGTCTTGAAATAAAGGTTAATATGAACTTATTGGTTGCCACAGAAAACAGCTCACAAACATGCCTTCTCCATGATAAGAATGTTCGGTATGCCTTTGCTCTGCCCTCACCACACTTGCACGTTTGGAGCCCCTAATTCTACAAGACAAACATAATTTGTCATCTCACTTTTCTCAGAAATAGATACTTTGAAACCTAATTTTTATTATTATTACCAAATTTATATGACACTGTCAGCGATTCTGGATGGATTACAAATACAGAGAGATTAAATAATTTTAAAAACACACACAAAATGCTACAGGGTGCAGCAGGGATCTTCTTCCTAATCTAATAATCACCTCTAACATGGAACATTCCCATCAGGCAGAACCAGGTTTTGAGTCTCTCACAGTAGGCCAAGAAAGGGGATTGGGGGGGAAGGGAGAATCGCATCTCATGGGTAAAATACCTCATATTAGGCAGCACATTCAGTTCAAAATTATGGGAACTTGCATAAAAAGTTCAGCCTGTTTGTATATCCCACTGCAGATCCTCTGAATTTGGGCACTGAATTTGGGCAAACAAGCAAATAGATTCACCCTGTGCAAACCATATGGAGCAGAGTATTTTTTTTTTCATGTGCGAAAATGGCAGAATACCGATCATACACCCCTTGAGCTACAGCATACTTTTGAAGAACAACATGGATCCTTCCCTCAACTAAATATTTTCTGTAAACATCAGGAGTTGCTTTTGGCTTATGTAACCTTGACTTGCAGCTCACCCAGCACATTGGCAAGCTACATCCATCTTACCATGGTATCGTGAGCATTCAGCATTTTTGCTACTGGCTCTTGGCACCGATGCACCGAGGGCTGAGCCAGGAGGCAAGGCGAGAAGTGTAGAAGGCATTCGTCATTTAGGCAGGCTTCATGGAAACGAAGGGGGCAGTGCGGAGGTGATCCAACCGTTGTTTTACGAGACCTACTGGAGCAAACAGAAGGAGGCATGGACCAAGGCTGATTATAGGCAGGTATTTTTGTACTTCCTGACTCTTTTATGACCCTGGTGAATTGCAGGTTCCTGGGTTACTGTTCTTCTGGCTATTTTCTGGTCTGTCATCTCTCTCTCTTGGGAATCCATTTAAAGCCCCCAGATTACATTTGTAAGACACTTTCCTAATGCATTCTTCTTGGTGCTCATAAGGAACAAAATATATCTTGCCAGGAATCCCTCATTTCAGGAAAGCATCCCATTTTCAAGTATCCCTGTTGCATAACTACAATTGTTCACTTCCAGAACTTTCTCCCCTTTTCCTGGGCCAGGTCTTTTGAGAAAATACCTTCTGTGCCCTCTGTTCCTTCACAATACTTCAGAGTCCCTTGCAGTGGTTTCAAGGATCCTTCTGGCCTTGTCATTTGTTCTCACAGGGAACAGTGGAAAAAGGATACCTGTCAGTAGGCTTAAAGACTCTAGGGAGTTCTACTGTCACACTGCCAATGTATGCCTCAGAAGACAGCCTGGTCTTGACAGATTGTCCAGCCGGCACTGCTTCAGTATTCTCAGTGGGTTTCTCCAGTCATTGGTGGAAAGGGGATGTTTGGTTGGCAATCTTTAGTTAAAACTTTATTTTTATCCTATGGATCTGGCTCAAACGATCTCTGGCCAACCCACTTGTTCTGAAAGTAGACTTTTATATCAACTGAAGACCTATGGCCTATCTGCAGAGGTTTTGATGTCCATGGACTATGATCAAGTTCTTAAATGGCAAGTCTCAGACTCTGAAAAGTGCTATGAGCTGAATTTCAACAAGAAGCTCCAGAGCAGGTGCCTCCAAATGTGGCAACGTTAAGACTTGTGGACTTCAACTCCCAGAATTCCCCAGTCAGCCATTTTGGAGTCCCCTGCGCTAGAGCTTCTTGTTCTTGCAGATGAAACTCTGGAGCCACCAAAATATCTCACTTCCTTAAAAAGGCCTAACCACCACTACTAGAGGTCTTTTCTTCAAGCTGCCTTTCCTGCCTCACCTGTACTCGTCGCACTGGATGAAGGGCAACTGACTTCTTGCAGGGAGGGGCTGGGGCAGATGTGCATCTGGCTGGAAGTGGTGTGAGTGAAGCAAGGTGCAGGGGTAACTGTCACATTATTCAAGTCTGGAGCCTGTTCACACAAGCTTGGCTTAGGATCCTGGGGAAGTGTAGAAGATAGTTCAGGCTCAGAAGCTCCCGGAGTTGGTGGGCTGTGAACCGTCAAGTGCTTGTGCAATTCCTTTAGTGAGGGAGCCTCCTCATAATCAATGTCACCATCCATCTCCTGCTGCAAGAGCTTGGCGAGGTACTCAATACGCTGGAGGGAGAAGAACGCAAAGAACTGTGAGGAAAAAGGTGTCCCCAGCCAGAATCCACAGGAAACATCAGCTCACCTAGCAAGCAACATGGCTTCACCTCATCTGCACTGGACTTGTTTCTCCGTATGCCTTTCCCCACAGAGGGCCTCCAGAGCATGCTACTATACAATATATCAGCCCCAAACACCCTGTACCATCCCTGATTCAGGAGGTGAGCCCATGGAGTCTTTGTGGAAACCACACAGAAGTGTTTGTTGATGCCTTCTCCTGGGAAATTCAGGCCCACAGCCCTTGGAGCCCTGTAGGTAATAGGCAGCTTCTGACAAGGTCCGTCCCTGTGTCTAGATTTTTAAGATCAGCCAAGGCTGCTGAGGCTGAAACAATTGCTTGTTTCTTGTCTCTTTAATAACCACCCTCTTCTACGAGTTTTACATAACCACCGAGCATTATTTTTGGGAGCCATTCTGGGGGCCTGGGACAAGCCTGTGGGGGAAAGACCACAGGTTTACAGTATCCCGCCTCCCACAGCCACTTCCGTAATCTCAGACTTTACTTGTAATCACCACACTACACATTCTCCTTTTAAGTCTCATTTATAAAAATAAAAAAACCCACAATTTGACTCCCACTCTCAAGACTCCCTTGCCTACCTGAAGCTTTCCCATTTCTTTGCTAATCGCAGGAACAGCTGCCACTTTCTTCACCGATGCTGCCGTTTCCTCATCAAAAAGACGCACAGCTATTTTCCCCTGTGTGTGTGGGGATAGGGAAATGTCACATATCACTTCTTCTGAAACACATCCTACCAAAGGTCTGTCAAGAACAGGCAGAAACATGAGGAAGATTTTCTGCCTGGTCCATTTTTGGCTGGGCAATGATTTCCTGGCCCCACCAAGCATCCTAGCATGGCTGCTATATTTTCGCCAGGCCTGACAAAAGAACTTGGTTCCGGTTTATATTATTCCTGGTTTTACAAAAATGCAGCTTTTAGGAACACAATCTTTTTTTTTAAGCCAGAAAGGTCTTCACAATAATTATTGTAGACCATTTACCTTATAAAAATGTGCATACGGAACAAATTTACAGATTAAAATTCTACATTTAACAAGATTAGTTTTCTAGCAGAAATTCAGAAATTGTGTTTACCAAGAATTTCATAATTTGCAACAACAATAAAGTGGAAAGAACAAACAACAAATGATGCACCCTAAAAAACAAGCAGTGCTGTATTGGCCTCCTGGATATACAATAATACAGTATACAGTAACATGAGTATCTCTAAGTAAAATGAACTATTTCTAACCAAGAGTTATCTGGTTGGGCTTCCAGCAAAACTTAAATGAACGTTTATGTATCTGGTATCTGTGACGCATTTTATAATAATAAAGCTTTAGAAGTAATCCTCGACTTATGACCACAATTCAGTCCATAATTTCTGTTGTAAAGTGAGACATCTGTTAAGTGAGTTTCGCTCCATTTTACGACTTTTCTTGCCACAGCTGTTAAGTGAATCTGGAATCCCCACTGACTTTGCTTGTCAGATGGTCACAAAAAGGGATCACATGATCTTTGGGACACAGCAACTGTCGTAAGCATGAACCAGTTGACAAGCCTCTGCATTTTGATCACATGATCGTGGGGATGCCGCAAAGGTCGCAACTGTGAAAAATGGTCAGAAGTCACATTTTTTTCAATGCTGTTGCAACTTTGAACCGTCACTAGACAAACTGTTGTTAAGTTGAGGACTACTTGTACTTGTGGCAGATACAAATAAGAAAAATGGCTAAACTGTTCAAGGAACTTCGGGCCATGCGTTAGGAGGACTGAATGGCCTATGACTTGAGGGACATGCGTCCTCATTATAGACATATTGTCTTACCTGGGCAATACTATTGTTTGCCATAGGAACACTTACCCAGGGCACAGGTGCATCTTCCTCCTTGGAGCCAATAGATCCCATCTGTGCAGTGACTCTGTCGGACAATTTGACCTGAAAAGAACAAATTAGAGGACAGAAATGAATACTTCATTATCTACCAGTTCTTACAACTTACTCAAATTTCTTTAAAACCAAAATTTTGAGAATACATTCACAGTCAGAATGCTTACGTTGCCAAAAGATGAAGCGTCCAAGTAATAAAATCACTCTGCATCTACTTTCTAACTCAGAAGCCAAGCAACCATAATGAGAACCAAATTATGGGAAGCAATTATTTGATATGGAAGATATATAGAGGCAGACAATTATTTGATAAAGCTTTTTTTTAACGTGTGAAGCAATTAGAGTCATGGGAAATAGGGTGGCATACAAATTTAATTATAAAATATTTTAAAAAGTACTACTTCCCCAAAGAACAACAGAAAACAAATTCCTTCTTACAGAAACATGTACCAGCTGATACAATACACTGCCACAAGATCATACATACCAACAAGTGAGCATCCATCCATGGGTATCTGCCAGAGTCCAAATTGCACATGCATCTGACACCCATCAGAAAAGTGATGTGGCTTATATACTTGCCTCAAATATTATGATGCCATCTGGTAATTGCAAAATTTGTATGATGATGTCGTGATGCATCTCCATTTTGATACTGTGTCTTGTAATGGATACCCAAGTTTAGAAAAAAATACTAAACTGTGTTCTTGTGAGGTCAAGATTAATCTAGGTTTGCTTCCTCTCTAACATGTGGAATAGAGGAAGCTGGACCAGCTTGTGAGCCAAAGTCTCCTTGGCTATAAGGAGCAGAATTAGACAGTTGCCTAGTTTTCCGCTGCTATGCCTTTTTAAAGTGATGGGTACCCACCCTTTTGTCCGTGGTACGGATAGTAGGAGGTATACGGTGACGTGTCCAAGTTGCACGACGCTGATCCAATACAAGAGAAAAGTATTCCGAGAATGATTAAATGAAATCACAGAGAACTGCAAGACAATACTTCAAGAGGGGCAGATCTATCGGGGGAGGGAGGAGTGTCTCATTATTCAATGATAACAATACATTTAGCATGCATCCAATTATGGCACTGTAGAAATACTGCTAGTCCAGAGAGACCATTGTACTATAGGAGAGCTTGATATGTTTTAGTCTCTTCTGCCTTTCCCTTTAGAGATGATAGTGTCAACAGTAAAAGAAAGAACACCACTTTCCATTTGCTATACAGGTCATCTTCGACCTACAACCATTATCTGGACTGGAATGTCTGCTGCAAGTCTAATCAGACCTCATTTTATGAAATTTTCATGACCGCTGTGAAGCTAATCATGTGGTCATGCACCAAATCCAGCAATCATTAAGCAAACCCAGCTTCTCCAAAGGGCATTTTTTTGCCAGAAATTGGCAAAAAAAGTTGCAAATCATGATCTAATGACCACAGGACACTGCAACCAATCGTAAATGCGAGCCTGTGATCACATGATTGTGGGAATCGTTATGAGTACAGGTTGGAAGTCACTTTTTCCAAGTTCATTGTAACTTTGAACCATCATTAATTATATGGTCAAAGGTCGGGGATTAGCTGTACACAACTAATTGAAATATAACAAAGAAACTAAAATATTTGGGCCTGTCACTAAAAGCAGCAGTACTAATCTGGTATCACTGAGCAAGTGACATCACTAAAATACCACCATCTTCCACCTGCTGGCACCTGCACACCTTTAAAGGCAAGTGTAAATGAAGAAGAACGTAAAGATAATAATTCTACAGATACGTCTATATGCATTGTAGGGAAAATGCATATTGTGAATTACAAATCCCAGCAGCCTCACTCAGTGTAATAAGTGGTGAGGGCTGGTGAGACTTATAGTTCAGCAAGCTCCAATTAGCCACAAGTTTCCACCCATAATAGAGAAGCAAGGAGACATGTTTGGTTTCAAGAGAGAGAGGGCTTTATGGATTAAAAGCCATCAATGTTGAATTATGCTTGGACAAGCAAAAAACTAGCAAATATTATTAATATGGGTTGGGAGTGGACATGCACAGCTTACATATGAACCAAAGTACTAAATCTTTGTCTCTAAGAACCCAGCAGTGCTAAACATATCCAGGTTTATCAACCATCAAATTATAATCAAGAACTAGCCAGATATTAGGGATACAGTTCAGACATTCTCAGATACGTTGCCTCAAGTACGAACCAAGGATTGAGAGTTAGTAATAGGAACTCTTCTGGCCAGTCCATAAGGTGACCATTCAGCATTGGAACACCTCCCAAACGGTGTATTTGTTTGTTGGGTTCCAGAAGCTTCCAACTTCTCTAGACCTGCAAAACAGGCAAGGCAGAAGTTAGAAATCAGGGAGATAAAGTCATGAAAAGCTCCAAAATTGAAATGAAGTTCCAACTGCTCTATAAATGATACCTTTAGTGCCTGGAGTAGTATAGCAGGACACACGGCCATACTTCCCTGCTGACATAACAGATGTGCGGGGCTGCGACAGAGAAGGACCTTCTCCCTAGGGACAGGAATCAAAGTGAATGCCCAACATCCACCACAGATGAACGCTCCTCCTCATTGGTTGAAACCTACTTAGCAACCCTGTCAACAACTACAAGTAGTCTAAATGTTAAAATGGAAATTTGTTAGAATGGACAAAAAGCCTTGGTGGTACAGGCTGTTAAAACACCTAGCACTTAAGTTCCAGCTGCCTGCAATTACTGCAGGCTCGAATCCCACCAGGCTCAAGGTTGACTCAGCCTTCCATCCTCTCGGGGTAGGTAAATTGAGGACCCAAGATTGTTGGGGGCAATAAGCTGACTTTGTAAAAATGCCGCTTAGTAATAAGCAGGCATATACAATGGAATGAAGGCTATTGCTGAGCACACTGGGTTGTATCCCAAAAATTGTAAGCCACCCTGAGTCTCCGGAGAAGGGCGGGATATAAATATGAATTTAAAAAAAACATATATGGTATTGTAAACGCTTTATGATTGCCTAAAAATAATTGTACCCATACAACACACTGTCTGATTGAAATGGATTTTTTATATATTATACTAATAAAACAAATAAAATTTAAAAAAGAATTAAAAAAAACTACAGGTAGACTTCGACTTATGACCACAGTTGAGCCCCAAATTTCCATTGTTAAGCGAGGCATTTGTTAAAGTGAGTTTTGCCCCATTTTACAATCTTTCCTGCCACATTTGTTAAGTGAATCACTGCACTTCTTAAGGTAACATGGTTGCTAACTGAGTTCGACTTCCCCATTGACTATGCTTGTCAAAAGGTCACAGAAGGTGACCCGTAACTCCGGGACACTGCAACCGTCATAAATATGAATCAGTCGCCAAGCGTCTGAATTTTGATCGTGTGACCATGGGGGATGCTGCAAATGGTAGCAAGCGTGAAAAACGGTCATTAGTCGTTAGTCACTTTTTTCAGTGACGTTGTAACTTTGAACAGTCACAAAACGAACTGTTGAAAGTCGAGAACTAGACACTAGACAAGTGTTGTGACTAGACAAGAGGGTTAGGAGAAGGCACAAGGTCTGCATATGCACGGCAAGTTTCCTCCTGTGTCTAGGGTTACCAAGGGAAGCCAAGAGATCTGGTATTGCTCACCTGCATACTGTCGCACCTTACTGCTGGTTTCCGAGCATCCTTCAGCGGTACCCGCTGCGCCAGGCTCACTTTACCTGTGGCTCCAAAGGCGGAGTGGCTCAAGCCTATGTTCAAAAGGATGCTTGCTTTCGCTGCTGCGTCTGGCGTGAACTTTTCCTCTGTAAGGATAAAAGGAGCAACACCAAGTCAGCTTGAGCTGAACTACAGATAGTCCTTGGGTTATGACCTAATTTGTACCACTTGCTAAGCAAAGTGGCCCTTAAGTAAAACAGCACGTGGCTGCATTTTTTTAGTGACAGCAATCCTGGCAGCCCCAGTTGTGGTCGTTAGGCAAGGACCTGGTACTTCTCCTGCCCCCCTGCACAGATAGGCAAGGAAATAGGCAAATGGGAGGGGGAGTTGAAATGGAAGCAGCTCGTGCAGGGCAAGAGAATATGAACAAACAACGCTGCAGTTGTAAGTACAGGCCAATCACCAAGCATCCAGATTTTGATCACATGACCATAGAGACATGGCAATGGCCACAAGTTTGAGATTCAAGGTGTGTGAGATTCAAGGTGTTGGTGCTTACCTACAAAGCTCTCCATGGCTTGGGGTCAAGGTACTTGCGGGAACGTCTCCTGCCAGCATCGAATACCAATGGCCCGGTGCGTGCCCACAGACAGGGCCTCCTTGGGGTACCGCCGGCTAGACAATGTCGACTGGCGGTCCCTAGGGGGAGGGCCTTCTTTGTGGGGGTGCCCACTTTGTGGAACCAGCTTCCCCTGGAGCTACGACTGGCCCCCAACCTTCACTCCTTTCGTCGCGGCCTAAAGACTTGGTTATTCAAACAGGCCGGCCTGGACTAAGGGCGGGGGGTTGTTTTAAAATTTTAAATGTTTGTAAATGGGTTTTAATGATTATTTGGTCGAATTTGGTTTAATTCCTTTTTAACTTTTGTATTTGTATGGTTGTTTTTATGTGAGCCGCCCTGAGTCCTTCAGGGGAGAGTGCGGCATGTAAGACCAAATAATAAATAAAGGAGTTTAAGGACCCAGCATAAGTCCATCTTTTTCAGCACCATTGCAGCTTTGTCTACGGAGATTCTCAGCCATCCTGGTCATGGTTGTCCCAAAGGTGTTTTTTTTCAAGAGGCAACTGGACTTTCTGGTTTTTCTTTGGAGACGTTTCCCTTTTCATTCAAGAAGAGAGCTGAAGAAGCTTCTTGAATGAAAAGCAAAATGTCTTCAAAAAAAACCCCAAGAAAATCCAGTTGCCTCTTGAAAAAAACACTTTTGGGATGTTGTAGCTTTCAATCATGGTTGCTTAACAAATGGACATAACCAGAGGACTACCTCTAGTCTTATTTTATAGCAGTTTTCCCTAAATTGGGGCCATCCAATACTTTGGAATCAAGGTCACATTGGAGGCAAATCACGGGAGCTAAAATCAAATGTACCTGAATGATACCAAGTTGGGAAAGGCTGGTCTCTATCAAGGAAAAGCAAGTGTTGCTTGAAACCTCAATACAGGTAGTCCTCGACTTATGACTACAATTGGGCCCAAAATTTCTGTTGCTTCGTGAAACATTAAGCAAGTTTTGCCCCATTTTACCACCTTTCTTATCACGGTTGTTAACTGAAACATTGCAGTTTTTCAGTTAGTAACATGGTTGCTAAGTGAATCTGGCTTCCTCACTGACTTTGCTTCTCAGAAGGTCGCAAAAAGTGATCACATGACCTCGGGACACTGCAACCTTCATAAATATGAGTTCATTGCCAGGTGTCTGAATTTTGGTCACATGACCAGGGAACGCTACAAGATCGTAAGTATGAAAAACACTCATAAGTGGCTTTTCTCTGCGCCATTGTAACTTTGAACGGTTACTAAATGAACTATTGTAAGCTAAGAACTCCCTATACCATCTTGAGTTAATTTTGAGGAATGTTATTCCATATGAATGCTCTGTGCGCTGAGGTCGGATTTTTTTTAATATGGTGACAAAATGGGCTACAAAGCAAGTGTCAGATGAAGGCAAAAAGTGGGTCAAACCATTACTTAAAGATAAACAAAGCATACTGTTTGATCTACACCAGGGGTGTCAAACTCAAGGCCCGTGGGGTGCTTAGATCTGGCCTGCGGGGCCACCCTGGAAAGAGCAAAGGACCAGCCGCAGTGCCTCTGCCAGCAAAAACAGCGCTCGGGAGGCTCCTCCCCAGCTGTTTTCGCTGGCAGAGGGTTGCAGGTGGCCATCGCAGCCAAAAACCGAGTTCGGGAGCCCGCTTTCTCTGGCAGAGTGCTCGAGCCACCACAAATGACACAAATGATGTTGAGCTGGCCACGCCCACCCTGGCCACACCCCCACTGAGGTCAAACACAACCCTGATGCGGTCCCCTATGAAATTTGAGTCTGACACCCCTGATCTACACTATCTGATTGATTTGCATCTCTCACTGATGTTGATAGACATAGGCAGGGGGACAAGTTTAGCTATACTCCAAAATAAAACAAGAGAAGAGAATTTTCCCCACAGCTCTAGATCAGGGGTGTCAAACCCACTCATATCGCAGGCTGTATCGCGATATTTTTTGCCTTTACAGAGCCAGGATGGCTGTGGCCTGTGTGGGCCATATCCGGTCTGTGGGCCGCCGGTGTCATGCCCCTGGTGGAGACTGACTCCGAGGAAGAGGAGGAACAGCCAACAGGGAGTGGGAGTGTGGCTCCAGAGGTGGTGGAGGAGGCTGGGAAGGGCAGAGGCAGGCTGAGCACTCAGAGGAGGATCCAGGCCCATCTCCTATCCATCCCAGGGCAGGCAGGGAGGGGAGGATCAGGAAGAAGTGTGGTCTACTCGGGAGGAGAGGGCCATGATCCTCCTCAGGGCTTACAGTTGGGAGCTCTGTATATAAGTTCAGAAATGCATAGTTAGGCTGCTGGAGTCAAGGTTAGTGTTTTAGTTCTAAAGAAGGTTTATCTTGGTTGGCGTTATTCCAACGGACTGTTCCTGGTTATCTTCCTGCAGCTGGCAATTATCTATCCTGGTCTGCCGAGGAACTGTATTAATGCGGTTTGTTTTTGGCTTTTTCTTTGTTATTGGCTCTGTAAATGCAAACTGTGTTTCTTGCCTTTGAAATGTTATTTTGACTCCTCCACTGTGAACAATTAAACAGTGAAGCCAAGTTGAAGGCATTAAAGGACTGTTAGTTACGTTTTGGATTTTGTTATATTTCTGAGGTACTCTGGGTCATCACAGCCGGTTTGACAGGTCTGCTCTAGAGATCATAGAGAAGAAAGCAGTCACTCACCTTTCCCAGAGGTTCCTGTGATTTCCTTCCTGCCAACTGAGCTGCTGTTCAAGAGCAAAAGCAACAGAAAGTTAACAAGCATCAGAACTAGTGTGGATTTATGTGGCAATTCATAATGTGAGGAAAGGGAAGGCAAAGGTGGGAGTTTAAAAACTTTTTAATGAAGAGGTGAAAATACCTTCCTCCTCTGTGAGGTGCAAAAAACACTCACTTAAAAACCTGCAATAAAAAACTATGTAATTCAGAATAAATTACTCAACATTCACAGTTAGGTTAAGCCACGCTGAGCCCAGCATGGTAACTCAAGTCACCAAGAAACCACACAGGTAATCCTCGATTTGCGGTCACAGTTGGGACTAAAATTTCAGGTTGAGACAGTCATAAGTCAAGGCACGCATGCGACCAGATCTCATTTTACAACCATTTTTATAGCAATTGTTAAACGGATCACAGAGTTGTAAGTGTGAATCCATTCTCCCAAATGGGTGTTTTGTTTTGTTTTGCTGGAAACTGGCAAAAAATATATATCACAAGTCATGATCACATGTCCACAGGACATTACAACCACTCCAAAATGTGAGCCGGTTGCCAAGTGCTCAAAATAGGGTCATGTAACTGTGGGAGGAGCACGGAGTGCGTCATTTTAGGACGGCCAGAAGTGCTTTACGAGCTTCAAAGTACAATGGTTGAGGCCAAAGTAATTGCGAATCAAGGGTTATTAAGTCATAAGTTGAGGACTACCTGTAGCAAGAGGAACTACCAAGACTTTTATTTACTTCAAATCATAATCCACCCACCCAAACCCCAACAAACCACAAGGGAAAAGCTTCCAATGCAATTGGGAGCGTTTGGCTCTTTTCTCACCTTTGTGTGGACAGCTTGTCCGCGTGAACGTTGCTCGGCTGATCCAAATCTGTGAAGGGACAAGAAAAAAAAAATCAATGGCTGATACAGCGCCAGTGGTTTCAGAACAATTTTCCAATGCCTGTAAGCAGACATTTCAAAGTCCCGGTTAATTGTATCATGAGAACTTCATGAATAAATCTTAAGATGCTGTTTGACTGAAGCCTGTTTGCCCAACAAGGGAAATCCAGATTAAGTCATACCTGTTGAAGCAGACGTGGGGATATGGGACATGCGGAAAGGGTTCATCGTAGGGGCCTCTGTACCCAGGAAGTCATGGGCACCCTACAGAGAGAGAACACAAATCCACATTCCATTTTTAAAAGACAGTGCTTGGATGCCAGTATAATTTATTTAAAAAAATTTATACTGGTAGTTCTCTATGTACAACCATTCATTTAGCAACTGTTCAAAGTTACGACACTGAAAACAGTGACTTGCAGCTGGTCCTCACACTTATAACCACAGCGGCATTCACAAGGTCATATGATCAAAATTTGGGCATCTGGCAATATGCATGTGTTTAGGTGCGGCATCCTGGGAATATGTGATCGCCATTTGCAACTTTCCCAGCTGGCTTCCGGCAAGAAAAGTCAATGGGGAAAGCCAGACTCACTTAACAACCTCATGATTCACCTAACAGCTGCCATGGCTCATTTAACAAACCTGGGCAAAAGTAGGTCGTAAAATTGGATGTGACTCACTTGACCACCTTGCTTACTTAGCCCTGGTCTCAACTGTGATCATAAGGCAACGGCTGCCTGTACAGTGACTCTGAACAGCTTACCAAATTAAACCTCCACAGTACAGAAACCCATAATGGACTCCCCTACAGTGGGAACAAACACAATCAAACCAGCCACTTGATTGGCTCTGTGTCAACATGGGGTCCTGATGGATCATGTGCTCAAGCCCTTCTGGAAAAGTAAAAGAAGGAGGTCAATGTTATCTCCAGGGGAATATTCCATAGGAAGAGAGCTACCTCTGAAAAGGCAGCAGATTTGAGGACAGAGGACTTTATTTATGTAGTTAAGTCTACCATTGCCTCTGTTCCTGTCATGAAGATTTTTTTCTAGGCTTAGGAAAACGGCAAGCAGAATCCACAAAGAAAACAAAATACACATGCAGTTTGGATGGGCTGAATCCTTTCCCAGTAAACAGAATACTTACCTATTAATTTCATTTGTTATGTACAATCACTCCAGTAGACTTGGGAAGCTTACTAAATCCAATTACACAGCTGAGATGTTTAAAAGCATCAAAAACATAAAACAAGACAGCCCAGACTAAAAGCAATACAATAAAAGCCTGAGAAGGCCACCACAAACATAATAATATTTTGTGAGATGGGCAGCTACATAAATCAATTTAATAAATAAAATGAAAATAAAACCAGTCTGGGAACAAAGCCAGGTTTTAGAGGCCATCCTGAAGCCTGGTAGAGTGGCTCCATTCACATCTCTGTGGGATGCTGTTCCAGAGGGCAAGGGCTGCGGCAGAGAAGGCATATTTCTTCGGTCCCATAAAGAGACAATGTTTAATAAAGGGGACTTGAAGTGTACTCCCTGTGTGAAAATACTAGGCAGGCAAAATACCCGACAGACAATTGGAGATAGGCAGTCCCTCAGAAAGCCAGGCCTGATGCCATGAAGGGCTTTATAGGTAATAAACGAGGCCTTGAATTACACCTAAAAATCAATTAGCAAGCATAGTGAAAAGCCTGTTACTGCTCATATCACTGCATTTTGAACCAGCAAAGATGGTCTTGAAGGATGGCCCTGAGTAGAATGCACTGGAATAATTCAATCCTAAGGCGAGCAACGTTGGTGTATTGGTGAACGTGCTCAGCTAGAAACCAGGAGACGGTGAATTCTAGTCTCACCTTAGGCAAATAAAGCCCGCTGGGTGACCAGCCGAACCCACCTCACAGGGTTGTTGTGGGGAAAATAGGAGGAGGAAAGAGTATTAGGTATGAGTCACAGCCATTCCTTCTTTTCAGAATTGAGCTAAAGTCAATCCTTCTCCATCCAGGGCCAAACAATCTCCAGACAGAACATCAACAGCTTCACTTGTGCAATCCAGGTTGGAAATATAAATGGGGGGGTTTGTGTGTGTGTGTGTTCATGCTAGAGTTATGCATGCACATTATAACTGGGTTCACGCATCATGCTACATATTAAAAGAAAATCTGTTTGGCTTTAGCATTGCATGTTATGAAAACCAAGCTGATGGTTTATCAATAATCATGACAAGATATGAACCTAGTTAGGAATTCTTGCATTAGTACACCATTCTCAACCGATATTGTTCTGGAACTAGAACTTTTGCAAACATCCCACACAATAAACCCAAAGGAGGGGAAAAGGATAGTTAAGATATCTCCAGATGATCATCCCAAAGGTGCTTTTCCAAAAAGCAACTGGACTTTTGTTTTTCTCTGAAGACTTTTGCTTCTCATCCAAGAAGCTTCTTCAGTTCTGAAGTAGCTTCTTGAATGGGAAGTGAAATGTCTTCAATGAAAAACGAAGTCCAGTTGCCTTTTGAAAAAGCACCTTTGAGACAACCATGACCTGGATGACTGAGAATCTCCACAGACATCTTCAGATTATGATTATCGTATTTTCTCTGTTGAGCCATAACGGCAATTGAGGGCCATCATTAGTTTTGAACTACTGCATAAAGAAACAAGAAGTGCCTGGCTGGATATCTGCACTGCTCTCTTTTAACTCAGTAAACTAAAACACACAAAACAAGGGAGCCCAGTAGAATCTTGTCCATGATGGAGACTTACCTCAATGCTGGTTAAGCACACTCTCTTCCCTTTCAGAGGAACTCGCTGGGCTAGGCTGGGCTTGTGAGCTGCACTCACCATCTGGTGAGTCAGCCCCGTGTTGGATAGTATGCTGGCAAGAGCTTCTAGGTCAGAAACAAACTCAGCTGAGTTCACTTCTGTAAAGAAAATTGGGGTTTGCATTAGCCACACAATTAAGGAATTGTTTGGGAGGAAAAGGCCTCAAGCATTTAATTATACCAGATACCAAGAAAAGAGCCCCCTGAAGTCTGCACCATTTTTCACTAGCCGGACTCAAACGCAGAGTTAGAAAGAACTATATTTTAAAAAAAATCTTTCATTTGCAATTGAAAATAGGCTCCACGTGAACCTCATAGCGTACCATAGGAGCTACATCATCCAAGTGTGCTCTATCACAAACAGAAAGGAATGAAATAATATCAAATCAAACCTTTATCAAACCTTAAAAAGCAGCAGAAAGCAGAAAGGGAGATAATTTATCCCTGCAAAAAAAAATCTAATTTCAAGACTGATCTGGATAATTTAAAGTGGTTGACACACAGAAGCAGTGGATTCATCCACAACACCAAGCGATATGTGAAGTTACCATTATCACTTAGTTACAAACCAGTCCTCATTTTAAAAAAACATCCTAATACTGCATTATATGCTGTGGATTCAAACTTCTACCACCAGTCATTGTTACGATTAGCCACAATTCTACACAACCCAACAAGCCATGGATTATTATCAAGTACAGGAACACAGATCCTGAGGCAGGCTCTTCTTGAAATATGCAGGTATTGGCATTGCAGAAGGATATTATGTGACTCACAAAACTTTGCTGAGGATATAACTTCCATAATTCCCAGCTATTAGCAACATTGCCTGTGTCAGTGGGAGTTGAAATTTAACAATACCATCCCCTAACTTAAAGTTACTAGTCCATCACATCCAAAGTTAGCTGCCTACAATGCCTAAGCAGACAGACAAAATTCTATCAAGTGATGGCTCATTCAATCAAGTTAAAATGATGTACAAAAACTGATCCATTTCAATAAATAATAAGACTTGCTTGCCACTCATCTCACTTACAGCCAACTCCGGGTGGCTTACAAACATTAAAAGCCAATATAACATTGCAGCAATAAATAGTAACAATTTACAATTAAAAGATGGGGTGAAAGGGAGCAGGATGCACATGAAGGTGAGGTCGAATCTTGTCTTAATCCATTAGCCACCTCCAGTGTGATGTGCTCCCATTGGGGCCCAGGCCAACTGGCAGAGCCAGGCCTTCAGGCCCTTAAACAAGGTCAGGAGGATGGGTGTGGAACAATAAACTTTATACCTTTGCCATGAGACACATCACTTTTATTCCTATAACTAGAGGTGGTTAACTGCATGTCTGATAAGGGTTCTCTGGTAGGGGTCTTGGGGGGTAACCCAGCTGCCAATTCCAGAACTGGATTGGAATGAGACATCTTGCAAGTCCTTGCTTTGGAAGAACATGGCTGCAGAGAGAACAAAAAGATTAAACTCAGGATTAAACTGTCTTCCTATAAAAACATATCTAGTGGTAACCTAGTTAGAGAAGAGCAGAACCAGCCTGAAGCCAGGTTTCCTGCTCCCATATTGGTGGCCCTTCTACTCTGAGCACAGTACCCTTCAGTGAACAACAGGGGCCTGAAACAGAATGCCAAAGGACAGTGTCCCAAGGCTCCTTTATTTATTTTACTACATTTATAGCCCCCCCAACTTTCCCAGTAGAACCATTTTGAACAGGGCATACATACAGCCAAGTACCAAAACAAACAGAAGCAGAAACTTAAAACCAACCTGTGACTGGGATTGTTTCCACTCTGCAGGGTGTCTGCTTTTGGAAAGCACTGGGATCTTACTGCTGCTCAAAGTGCCTGCAGCCAGCAAAGTGTTTTCCTTCCAACGTGGTTTGTCAGGGGTCTTTGGAAAGAGTACGGATATTTGCTGATTTTCCTTTCCTACTGGAGCCATTTAGGATCCTGTCGGCCTGGGTTTGCACCTACATCAAAAGCAAGAGAGCAAGCACTGTAGCAATTACCAGGGTGGAATACAATGTGAGTAGTCCAATATGCCTTTTTCCCCCCCCACAGTCGTAGTTTCTCTTTTATTCGCTGTGTATTTCTGTTTACATCCACTGCCATTAGAGCTTGATGGTCAATTACACCTCTCCTAATCCCAGCGCTTTTATGCCGAGTCCACATAACAGACTACTAACAAACTAAAGCAGTGGTCTCCAGCCTTGGCAACTTTAAGACTTGTGGACTTCAACTCCCAGAATTCTTCAGCCAGCAAAGCAAAGCTGGCTGAGGAATTCTGGGAGTTGAAGTCCACAAGTCTTAAAGTTGCCAAGGCTGGAGACCCCTGAACTAAAAGACCCCGATTGGCTTACAGCTCAGTGATGTTACAGTAACCGATACTTCGAGACTGAGGAGGAACTGGATTAACTCAGTTAATGCTTCGTGGGAAGAACTCACAAAACCCGCCATGGCGTTTATATAGGACAAGGCATAAATCCTAGTTACCCCGCTAGATAAATGCAGCTCCTCGCCCCACTCCCCCTGACGTCGAGGAGGGGGAACCGAAGCTCAGCCGACCCGTTTGCAGCTAAAAGGTAAGGTTTAACAACAGCGTAACGGTTTCGCTACAGCCGCGCCTTCTGCTCTACACCGTTTTCCGAAAGAGAGAAAGGTAAACTGCTTCGCCACCCCCGCCGTTCAGCCGGAGGGGAGGGGGGTCTCACCTGCTCCGGACCATCCCCTCCGCTAGCCAAGCGAGCGAGCCGCAGCCGCCGGCTCAGTTCATAAAGCAGCAGAAGGCGCCGATTGGCCCTTCCGAGCGATCACGTGGTCTGCCAGGAGGCAGGGCCAGAATGCTGAAGGGAGTTCTGGGGTGGGCAAAGACCGGAAGAGAATAAAGGGGGGCTTTTTTTTTAAGGGTTTTATTTTTAAGACAAACATACAAACAAAACATAACATAAAACCATCTTCCGTTTTATATACATACAGTGTGTCAGTTGGTTGCAGATCTTTTGTGCTATCCTTTTTGTCGTCATCACTCACAATTTATATAAACTTCACATTGTCAAGCTAACATGCTTACATATTTATCAGTTATTAATCATCTATGACTAGACTATTCCATCATTTTATACAAGATATTCCAAATTTTATGTTAAAATTTATATTATACTTTCATCCAATGATTATATATGTCTACATTATATTTTATATCAATCTATTAAACTTCTATTACAAAATTATCTACTTTATTACATTACCAATTCTTTGTCCAACCATTGATAAAAACAAATCCCATATCATATAAAATTGTTTATCTTTTTGTTCTCTAATTTCAAATGTCAATTTACTCATTTCAGCACAGTCCATAATTTTCTTAATAACTCCCTTTGCATAGGTATTTTTTCATTTTTCCAATTCTTAGCAAATACAATTCTAGCTGCTGTTAAAACATTTACAAACAAATATTTCAACTCTTTATTGTATATTTCCAGTATAATTCCCAATAAAAAGATCTCTGGTTTAAAATCTATATGTTGTTTTATCATTGTTTCCAAGCATGTGTGGATTTTAGTCCAATATTTTTTTGCATCCGAACATGTCCACCACATATGGTAATATGAACCAGGCAACTGATGATATTTCCAACATTTATCCGATTTGTTCTTAAACATTCTCACAATTCTCGTCGGGGTAGATGCCACCTGTAAAACATCTTATACAAATTTTCTTTATATGCAGTTGACATTGTGATTTTATAATTTTGAGACCACAGTTTTTGCCACTTCTCTAAATCAATCCCATATCCAAAATTTCCCCCCCAAGCAATTTTATCTAAATCAGTCAAATAACTTCTGTTTTAAAATCTTTATTAAATCTAGATTGTACTTGCAAATATGAAAACCAATTCATTTTTACACCTCATTCTTCCAATGCTTGCATAGATTTAAGTTCACCCTTTTCATTCAATATCTCACCATATCTAACTGTTTGTTCCTTTTTATATATTACTGGATATGAAAATGCTTCAATAGTAGATATCCATAATGGAATTTTTAAATAATATTGTCTTTTTATCTTCTCCCAGTTCAAAAACAGTGCCTCTCGAATATAATGTCTTCTGAAATACCCCTGTGTTTTAGTTCCCTTATGCCAAAGGAAAGCATGCCATCCTAGCAGCAAGCCATGTCCTTCTAAAGTCAATAGTCTAGTATTTCTTAATGTTATCCATTCATTTACTCACATCAAACTTGTCTCCTGGTAATATAGCTCCCAATTGGGCAAGGCAAACCCTCCTCTTATTCTTGCATCTTGTAACAGCTTAAGTTTTATTCTTGCTTTCTTTCCCTGCCAAATATATTTCAACACAATTCTATTTAAGTCTTCAAAAAACTCTTTCCCTAGTCGGACTGGAATTGTCTGGAATAAATACAGAATTCTAGGCAATACATTCATCTTAATTGTAGATATTCTCCCAATCAATGATATTTGTAAATTTTCCCATTTTGCCAAATCTGTCACAATCTGCTGTTTGAGTTTAATATAATTATCCTCCTTCAGTGTGCTACGTCTTGGTGTAATGTGTATTTATTTATTTATTTATTATTTATTAATTCGACTTATATGCCGCCCCCTCTCCGAGGACTCGGGGCGGCTTACAATTAAAATACAACAATAAATAAATTAATTTAAAAATATTAACAATTAAGCTGATTAAAATTTAAAACCCCCGTTAAATAACCCCAGCCCAGGAGAATCAGCACAGCCCAGATTGTAAAAAGAGCCAAGTTTTCCCTAAATGTATCCCTAAATACTTAACCTTATTTGTGACCTGTGTTTCTAAAACTTCTTCCAACTCTTTCTTTCATCTTGCTACACATATTTTTGTTAATATCTTTTTTTTATCTTTATTTATTTTCAAACCTGCTACTTTTCCATATTCTTCTATCTTTTCTATTAGTTTAGGTGCTGTTTCCAATGGATCCTCTAATATAAATGCCAAATCATCTGCAAAAGCTTGCAATTTATACTCTTTTCCTTTTTATTTTCATTCCTTTTATTTCTTTATCTTCTCTAATATTCCTATTCAACCACTTCCAAATTAACACAAACA
>CM019149.1:151502765-151545295 GCA_009733165.1 Naja naja | reverse complement strand
TTTAGTGAGGTTATAAAAACAAAAAACCAAAATGACACATATAGGAGATGGAATGAGGGAGAGGTTGACAAGGAAGAAAACAACAATATTGGATGTTGTGGTGAAAATGGTGTTGAAAGGCTAAGGCTCAGAATGAGCTGAGGTTAACCAAGGATGTAAAAAATAACAAAAATCTATGCTAAAAATAAAAGGAAAAAACCTTAAATATGTTAGCTAGTCAATGAGGGTGGAAAATACCAGCGAATAACAAGAAAAATCTCTTAGTTTGGCTTTTCTGAAAAGGAGGCATTTGTTCCACAAGGTGTTTATGAAGAGAAAGATGAAGGGGTAGAAACTGAAACTGACAAGAGCATGATAATGGAATATGATAATGAAATATCCTCTGGGTATCATTTACCTCGACTAAATCTCCAGAGTCAGATGAATGACATCATATAGCTGCAGAAGAAACTGCTGATAATCTGTCTGAATTTATATGTATTATCCTTGAGAAATCCTGAAGATTGAGTGAGCTGCCAAGGAATTAGATGGAGACATAGGTTAACTCTATAGAAAGGAGAATTCAGAGAACTATAGACTAGTTAGTCTGAATTAAATACCGTGTTTCCCCGAAAATAAGACACTGTCTTATATTTTTTTTGGCTCCCAAAAACACACTAGGTCTTATTTTCGGGGTAGGTCTTATATATTTATGGTGCCAAATAGTGGGTGTGAGTGTGTAGGGGTGTTTCACGGGTGCACGGTTGCTCCCTGAAAAGTCTTCCTGGAACTGGAGATTTACACTAGGTCTTATTTTCGGGGTAGGTCTTATATTAGGGCAGGTTTAGAAAATAGTGCTAGGTCTTACTTTCGAGTGGTAGTCTTTATTTTCGGGAAACACGGTACCTGGGAAGATCCAAGAACTTCTTGAAAACTGTATGGTGAATATCAGAAGTCAGCATGAATTTCTCAAGAAATTAACACAAAGCTTGACATAAAGCTTATCTGATTAAACTTACCACTTTTTTTTCAAGTTGGAACATCCTTAGCAGAGTGGAACAATTATATAGGTAGTCCTCAACTTACAACAATGTGTTTAGTGACAGCAAAACTGAAAAAGTGACTGCTTTTCACACTGATGACTGTTGCAGCAATCCCCATGGTCACGGGATGAAAACTTGGATGCTTGGCTACCAGTTCCTATTCATGATGGTTGCAGTATTCCAGGGTCATTCATGTCATCTTTTGATCAATCTTCTGAAGCAAATCAATGGGAAGCCAGATTCACTTAACAATCATGCTTCTAACTTAACAACTGCAGTGATTCACTTATTAACTGAGGCAAGAAAGGTCGTAAAATGGGGCAAAAGTTTCTTAACAACTGTCTCATTTAGCTTTAGAAATGTTGGGCTCAATTATGTTGGGCTCAATTATTAGGAGGTCAAGGACCACCTACGCTCAAAATACTTCTTTTACCCCAATAAAGTATTTTTAAAAAACTATCTGATTATCAGTGTAGTGAGACTGGGCTGGCCATTTTTCCACACTTATGACCATTGCAGCATCCCCATCATCACGTGATTTACAATACATTTGGATGCTGGGCAACTAGTTAATATTTGTGTCCCAAGATCATGTGGTCAACTTTTGCAACCTTCTGACAAGCAAAGTCAATGGGGAAGCCAGATTTAGAGAACAACCATGTTACTAATTTAACAACCACAGTGATTTACTTAATAAATGTGATGAGAAAAGTCGTAAAATGGGGCAAAGCTCATTTAACAAATTTCTCACTTACTGACATAAATTCTGGGCTCAGTTGTAGTCTTAAGTTGAGGACTACCTGTATCATGCTGAAACAGTGCTCATTGGTGATTTTATATCCAGTTAAATGGAGGTTTCTAATGGAGCCCTGTATTTGAAAATCTTCAACACTTTTGTGAGTAATCTGGAGAGGGTGATGGAATGCTTACAGTATTAAATTTGCACACAGCATAAACTGGGTAGAATAACAACTGATCTAGAATACAGAAATCAAATTCAGAACAATCTTAATAGGTTAAGATTAGGAGAATTAAATTCAACAAATGCAAAGTTACTTAAAACTAGTAATCAAAACTTGCAGGCATAAAATGGGGCATCCTGGCTTGATAACACTACTTAAGATCAGGGTAAAATGGCTGCAAGAAAGCCAAGTGCAATTTTAGGCTGTGTTAAATACAAAAAATATTAAGTTGTATGAAATACTGTATTTTTTCAATTTTGTTTGCCTAATTGTCCCATCCTACTTGTCTAGTTGTCCCATTCAGTTTGATCTAATGGTTAAAGCCCCAGGCTAGAAACCAAGAGACTGTGAGTTCTAGTTCTGTCTTAGGCAGGAAAACCACCTGGATGATTTTGGGCCAGTCACTCTCTCTCAGCCCAAACCACCTCACAGGGTTGTTGTTGTGGGGAAGATAGGAGAAGGGAGGAATATTAGGTATGTCTGTTGCCTTGAGTTGTTTATAAAAAATAATAATAAAGGTGGGATATAAATAAATAAGTAAATACATTTGCCCTGATCATCCTATTGATTAAGATGTCCATTTCTGGGCACCGTTTTTTAAAGAAGAATTCAGACACAGTGGAACGTGTTCAGTAAAAGGCCAAGAGGATGATCAGAACTAAGTGATATGAAGAAAGACCAAAGGAAAGGTCTGGGAAGGTTTAGACTTGTGAAAAGAAGAATGAGAGCATTCTTCACAACCTGAAAGAAAGTCACAGGGTCTAATTTCTTTTTGCTGGCTGTGTACAAGCAGAGGCTAGGCAGCCATATTTAATCTGGATTCTTACAAGGCACAGCAGATTGGAGTCGATGGCCCCAAAGGCTCCTGCCAACTCACAAGCAGTGAGGAGAAAGTAAGTTTATTTTTGGAATGAGAATTACTTTGCACATTAGAGGCTGTACATGATGGGCGTGTGACTTTTCTTCCTCACATTGTCACCGGCTTTGTACTCTGTGCTACTTTGGGACAAATACATATAAATCAAGTGCATTTCCTCCCTTGTGCTTTGGGGTTGTTCTCCATCAGGTCAGAATAAGGCTGGGGGCTGGCAGGAGGAGGAGGTGAAAATGACTTCTGATCAATCTGCCAAACCATGGGGCAGCGCAGGAATGGCCCGTTCCTTCGCACTTATCCTTCTGCCATTTCTGCTTCCTGCACTTAGCAGCTCATAATTTTCACAGCAGTGAATTCAACTGCCGTTCTTTCCTCTTGGGTAGTATTGTCCCCACTTGCTTTTCCTTAGGGCTGGGCAAGGCAGCTCCTGCACGGAGAAGATCAGGCGGAGGCTGCGTTGGTGCTCGCAAAAGCAAGGGCACAGTGACTCATATGCTCAGCAGGGAACACACGTTGCTGCTTCTCTGAGACCAGCCTGTTGTGAAGCAGGTCTCTTGACTTCCTCTGCGTTTCCTCTTCCACCTGCTTTCAGCGTGGCCTGAAATCAAAGGGCCTATCAGTTTCCATTCAAGAAGTGACTTTTCTTGCACAACTGTACACGAGGCTTCTTTTAGCTGCCTTTTTTTTTAGTGATTGCACAAACAGTGAACATTTTTCAAAGAGGAGCTCGGTACTTTGCTCAGTTTTCCAGTGAAATGGTTTACTTAATGCCAATTCACTCCACTCCTCAGCCCGCAATAGAATACTTTATGCCACCAGACTTGAAATTTTGGACCTAGACAACTTAGAACTACGCCGCCTACAGTCTGAGCTAAGCTGAGTACACAAAATTGTCTGCTACAACATCCTACCTGTCAATGACTACTTCAACTTCAACCACAATAACACACGGGCAAACAATCAATACAAACTCAAAGTAAATCGCTCCAAACTCGATTGCAGAAAATACGACTTCAGCAACAGAGTAGTCAATGCTTGGAATTCACTCCCTGACTCTGTTGTTGCATCCTCAAACCCCCAAAACTTTAAGCTCAAACTGTCTACCCTGGACCTCACTCCATCCCTAAGAGGTCTGTAAGGGGGTGTGCACAAGCGCACCAGTGTGCCTACCATCCCTGCTCTACTGTTCCCATTTATTCGTACTTAATTATTATGTATTAAATAAATAAATAACTAAATTCATCCGAATGGCGATGGGAATAGATCAGAAATGCCGGACAAATTGTATGCAGGCTATCGTGCATGATCTTTAATGTGAATGCACTTTGCCCTGTCTGTCTGTCCTCAACTTACTACCACAACTGTGCCCCAAATTTCTCTTGCTAAGTGAGTTTCCCCTTGTTTTATGACCATTTTTGCCACAGTTGTTCAGTGAATCACTGCAGTTGTTAAGTTAGTAACATGGTTGTTAAGTGAATCTGGCTTCCCCGTTGACTTTGCTTGTTGGAAGATCACAAAAGGTGATCACATGATCCTGGGACACCGCAATGGTCATGAACATGACTCAGTCACCAAGCATCCACATTTTCATCATGTGACCATAGGGATGCTGCAACAGTCATAAGTGTGGAAAAACAGTCATAAGTCACTTTTTGGTGCTGTTGTGTGGTAGCCACTGAGTTTCCCTGGATGACACTAGAGGCTGGCAGCAGGCTGCAGCCTGGTGGAGGGGGCCTCTTTTGCTATCCCATGAGCTCATCCTCTGTTCATCCTGTATCTGTTGGGTTGGAAAGTCCCTGATTCATGTAGCAGGAATCTAATTTCCTGAACATGTTCCTGCTGATGCTGAGATAGATTGCAACCCATACTTACCATTGATGGGTCCCAAAGGACCCGGGGTCCCGTAGGACGAAGGTGCACCTTGGGGTCTATTTCAGACGATGGTAAGCATGTTGGCTGTTGCCTACCCGGAGGTTGATGGCCCGCCCTGCAGGGTTGATGTCCCTGTTCGGCCACTTGTAGGATTCAATAACCAGTCATTTCAGTGTCCAAAGATGTCTGACCACATACGTGGTGTTTATTACTTTTATACCATTTTTACAAGCAGAAAAGAACAGCATAGATACAGCATTGGGATTGGAGAACAGATCCCACATGGGTGAAACCCCTCAACCACACTGGTGCAACCTCCCAACCAATCCATAAGACTAGTGGTGATGTTAGTAAATGAGATCACCTGTATACCTGGAAAATCAGGGACTTTCCAACCCAACAGATACAGGATGAACAGAGGATGAGCTCATGGGATAGCAAAAGAGGCCCCCTCCACCAGGCTGCAGCCTGCTGCCAGCCTCTAGTGTCATCCAGGGAAACTCAGTGGCTACCACACTGTTGTAACTTTGAACAGTCACTAAAAGAGTGGTTGTAAGTTGAGGACTACCTGTATACTAGGATTGGCCCTGGCTTCCCATTATGTAGAAAACAGCATAAAAAAATCATATATGAAAATATTCTTTGTTACTTTGAATATGGAAAAAAAATACAGCATATGAAGTGACCCATTTTAAAATACTCGAATAGTAACACATTTTGGTTCCCTAGAGCTATTTGCATGTAATGAAATAACTTTATTTACAGCAAGATTTATACTCTCCATTTGTTTACCCACGTTGTGCCCTTTGAATACTTCATGCAAATAAATCCAAGTTAATTAATTTGCATGATTTTACTTCCCAACTTCAGCTATACGCTGCTTAAGGTTCACTGAAATGTTGACTAGTCCATGCCTGATATTAAAATAGATTAAGTCCCTTTAATTTCCATGAACGTCAGAACGATATATCTAGCAGTTGCATTTTGGGACTGCAATCTTTCACTATAAAGCAACATTTTCCCTTGGCATTAGGTTTTCACAGAGCACGGAATCATTAACTAATTAACCATCTTTCAGACCAGCTTGTTGTGTGAACTGAACTGATGCATTTGCTTTAAGGAAGTTAGGTCTGTCATTAAACTTGGGAAATTGGGCCATTAGAGTAAACTGTTCAATTAATCATGACTGTATTGTATGAACCCATTTTTTTAATCAACCTGCTATAGGCTATCCAGACTTTGGAGCTGAATTACAGCGTACCATGGTTGAGCATATAATTGGGAAACATCTTCAGGCATCTCAAAAGATTGAGCACAGAGAGAGAAAATATAAGGTATACAAGCCATTCTGACTCAAAAGGAAAATTTTGTTGTAGAGAAAATGGCAAAGTGGTAGAAAATGTGTGGAGGAGGAAGAAAAGACACATGAGTCAGATAATTTATACATAAGTAGGCAAGTAATGAGGGCCCTAGCTTTTACTCTTTTGAGAAAACCTTGGGATTCCCAACTGTTAGTTCAGGAAGTATCAAGATTCTGATCACATCTTCAAGTAATTAGCTTATTCTCTGATCCCTTTACGTAAACTTGTTCTCTGGAAAGAATGCTAACATTGCTACTTGACCTCCAAATCTTGGGTTGACATTTGTTTCAGATCTTGTTCTCCACTGTTGTATAGTAGCTAGGATAATAACTGAAAAAGGAATCATTTTTCTGCCACAATTTCTTTATTCATACATACTGTGCTGCTCTTTGCTACGAGGTATATAGATCACAGGCAATGCATCATTGTGATTTTCCTCAGAGTTTAACGCCTCTATTGAACAAACTAAATAGTGCAATAAGAAATGCTGCCAATGTTTTAATTTTTTTCAGCAAGTACCCTTTATATGCCACAAATTATTTTAAATAAGGCATCCTTGAAAACCATTTGGCATTGACAATACTGACATACTTTGTCTACACTTAATTAAATTGAATAAAGATTAATTTTGGGGGGGAGGAAGAGAATTGTGCCAGTGGCCACTTGGGTTTTAAACATGCATTTCTTCAAATGTGTATCTCTTGAAATTTAGCATGTGAACAGATCTCTGGAGCATCTTATAAGCCTATAGTCTGGTAGTCCTATTGAAAACTATGTGAAAAACTACATCAGCCAGCCCAGAGTTGCTCTGAAGTTTTTAGGTATGAGTAAACAGGGCTGGCTCTCTGGAGCACCCAGTAGTTGCTTGTGGACACTTTGCTCTGAATTCTCATGCCTGTCCCAATACCTAGAAGAACTCTTTTGAATGAGGCATCAAAAGTACCGTGTGTTCTGAAGAGCCAGGCCAGCTATTTTCCTGTCACACAGAGGAATGGTGCCTGGCATGGCTCTCCAGAACACATGCCAAGAACAAATGACTCATTCCAAGAAGGTCTTAGAGGAAGTATTGTGGAAGAACTGGCTGCTGCAGCATAGGTGGTCTCCACAGCTATTTCACTCACAGTGCTTCTCAGTCAAAGTCCATCCGAGCAACACAAAGTAGGACAGGAAGGGGCAGATGAATGGACTGTCCTGGAGTGTCTCTTCTCCAACTTCTAGGCAGCGAGTCTTTTTTTTTTGTCCTGCCTTTTTGGTACCTGGGAAGAGCACTGTGCAGAAGGCTAAATGAAAACTGCATGTCACAAACGAACATTTTTGTAACCCAAAGAGAAAGAAAAAGCTGGCAGGCAGTGGTCCTTTTCACGAGCAAGGAATGCTGTACAGAACTACAATTATAGTTGTATAACAATATTTTGCCAATTCCTCAATATTGCCCTTAGAATGTTGCTGCTGTCTGGATACCATCCACACAGGAGAAAAGTCTATATGGATTTGGGAAAGCCCAAGGAAGTGTGCTTAGTTTAGATCTTATAGTCCTTGGGGCTTGGTGTACTGCAGGAACCTGCAAACTTGGCAACTTTAAAACTTGTGGACTTCAACTCCCTGAATTCTCCCAGCATTGCTGGCTGGAGAATTCTGGGAATTGAAAGACCACAAGTCTTAAAGTTGCCAAGTTTGCAGACCCCTAGTCTTGGGTGTGGAATGAGTCAAGACATTTTTGTTGTTCCAGGAACCACTTAGTTCAGAAAGCAGGGCTGGTCAGCTGGAGGCAGCACTGATGGGTTTCATCATGTTCCCTGCCCACTGGCCTCATCCACACACTCTCCTTGATGTGTTTTCCTCCCATGCTTGAGATAGAAGGAACATCTCTTGATTGGAGAAATGCTGCCCCCATAACATTCCTTTCTATGCCTCCAGAAACTGGCTGGTAGAGTCATTGCTGTCAAAAAGGGGCGAAGGTTAGCTGCTGCTACTCTTACATGTGTAAAGATAACCTTTTCTCTTCCCAGACCAGGCATACATTCTTTACTTCTCTCCTTATTCTGACTGCAGAAACAATACCAAGCCACCGCCACCACATCCAGGCCTAGCAGAAATCTTTACAGGGCTGTGGATGTTTCTACTAATGGGGGTGTGGTGGTGATGCCCTCTAGCAAGGATGGAAGCAAAGAAAGATGCAGCAAAGGAAAGAGGAACAGGAAAAGCATGGATTAGAATAGAATATCAGAGTTGGAAGGGACCTTGGAGGTCTTCTAGCCCAACCCCCTGCTTAGGTAGGAAACCATTTCAGACAAATGGTTATCCAATCTCTTCTTAAAAACTTGTAGTGTTGGAGCACCCACAACTTCTGGAGGCAAGTTATTCCACTGAATAATTGTTCCAGCTGTCAGGAAATTTCTCCTTAGTTCTAGGTTGCTTCTCTCCTTGATTAGTTCTCACCCATTGTTTCTTGTCCTGCCCTCTGGTGCTTTGGAGAATAGATTGACCCCCTCTTCTTTGTGGCAACCCCTTAGATATTGGAACACTGCTATCATGTCACCCCTAGTCCTTCTTTTCATTAAACTACTAGACATACCCAATTACAGCAACCGTTCTTTATATGTTTTAGCCTCCAGTCCCCCAATCCAGTCCCCTAAGATTAATTCCCTTCCCTGCTTCTCTTTGCTTGGGGGTCTTGTAGGGAGAAAAATATGGCAGGCAGGAGAAGAAGGAGGTGGGGAAGCTAAAAGAGACTGGCTGTGCAGAGGTTACTAGTGGAAATAGGGACTTCATGGAAGGCATTCCACATGAGTGGAGCAACAAAGACAAGAAAACTTTGGTTGTTGTTAAGTTTGCATGAAGAGTCAGACGCGAGGAGTTCCAGCAAAAGACTTTATTAGTGACTACAGCTCGAATAGACCCGTTCTGGCTTGGCTACGGCTGCTTCTTATAGCCTGCAGCCGTAGCTGCCAGCCAATGGGAGTGCAGGGATTCTTCCCGCACTATTTAAACCAATACCATTTGACATTTTACAAGAACAGTTCAAATAAACCAATAACATTCAAACCTACATACATAACACCCCTCCCCACTAGGTTCAGTCCATACCAAACCCCAACCTATCTAATGTATTCCTTTAGATAGGTGGGGCTCTTACGTGCGTTGAGACCTTCGTGGTTCAGAAGCTTTAACGTTCTCACCCAGTGAGAGAGGAAATGTGTCTGCTGACATTTCCCTGTTGGGACTTCCTGTGAAAGGAGACCCTGTTGAATTGTTAGAATCTGGTCTCTCCTCCCAACCCATCTCCATTCCAATGTCAGCACCCAAGTCAGGTAGTGATGTGCAATCTTCCCTTCTAAGGATGGATCTTGGCTTTGTGACAGGGTTCGGGATGGTTCCTGTCGCAATGGCTCGTTACACATGGGGTTGATTCCTGTTTGCTGATTTTCCTCCTGTTCCCCCCCCCCTAGAAGAAACAGCAGGTGAGGGACCTAGAGGGAGACAGGGGCATGTTCTTGAGGGACCCTGGATCTAAGTTGGTCAATGTGCCTGCTCCAGAGAAGGCCATCCTCTGTTTGTACCCTGTAAGAAAGAGGGCCTGTGATGTGAGTTATTTCAGCAGGAATCCACAAAGGGTCACCTAGAAGGTTCCTAGCATAGACAGAATCTCCCACACTAAAAGAACGAACTTTGGAAGTGGAATCCAGTGGTGCGTTGGGTGCGTAAGGGGATGGAGGCGGTCAAGGGAAGACCTAAGTTTCCTGCCCATCAACAACTCTGCTGGGGACAAGTTAGTTGATGGACTAGGAGTGATGTGTTGAACACTAAGAAGCTTTTCAAGCTTCTCAGTGATGTCCCCAGGACCTAGCTGCTGAAGCTTCTCTTTGGTAAAACGCATGCGTTCAGCCCGGCCGCGAAGGGCCGGGGCAGTGAGGGCATGTCTGATGCCCTGTTGAGCTAGAAAGGATTCAAAAATGTTAGATGTGAATTGAGGGCCATTGTCAGAGACAAGGATATCTGGTAACCCATGGGTTACAAACAATTTTCTTAGCTGCTTGATAACAGCCTCAGTAGTTGTGGATGACATTGGAATTACCTCTAGCCATTTGGAGTATGCATCTACTATCACTAGAAAAGTGTGCCCTCTTGTAGGGCCTGCAAAATCAATGTGGATTCTAGACCATGGGCCCCTAGGACATTCCCATTCCTGTGTGGGGGCGTGAGGTGGTGCAGGTCTGACTACCTGGCAATTGGGACAAGAGGCTACCCAGTTTTCAACCATTTTGTCAATACCTGGCCACCATACATAACTCCTGGCCAAACCTTTCATCCTTACAATCCCAGGATGACCCTCATGTAACATTTCCAAAACCTCCTTTGCAGTTTTGTAGGAATAACCACCCTGTTACCCCACAATATACATCCTCTTAATACAGATAATTCAGTTTGCCTGGACTTAAAAGGTTGGGCAAGGTGAGGTAGATCTTGAAGAGGCCAACCTTTCTTGATCCAGCCCATAACAGGTGCCAATACAGCATCTTTGGCAGTTTCTTTGGCAATCTCAGCAGCATGGACTGGAAGCTTAGCAACAGTCTCCAGGAAGAAGGTGTTAGTTTCAAGTTCAAAGTCCTCCTTGTGGCAAGGTAGTGGGCAACGACTCAGTGCATCAGCATGTCCAATGTCCTTGCCAGGCCTGTGAATCAGTTTGTAGGAATATGCTGCAAGAAATTCAGTCCACCTCAGCATTCTTGGTGACAGGATATTAGGTGTAGGTTTATCTCCTGCCACAATGCCAAGTAAAGGTTTGTGATCTGTAACAATGGTGAATGACCTGCCATACAGATATTCATGAAATTTCTTAACAGCTGCAACAACTGCTAAAGCTTCCTTGTCCAATTGGCTATAATTCCTCTCTGCTTTGGACAGCGTGCGAGTAAAATGCAATTGGGGCTTCCCGTCCATTGGGAAGCCTGTGACTCAAAACGCCCCCCACTCCAAAAGGGGATGCATCACAAGTCAGAACAACAGGTAAATTCTCAGAGAATTGTATCAACACAGCATCAGACGTGATTAGTCTCTTAATACTGTTAAATGCTGACTGTTCCTTCCGCCCCCAGATCCAAACAGCATTCTTATCAAGTAGGCGATGTAAGGGCTCAGCATAGATGCTTTGTGAGGTAGAAACATGTGATAAAAGTTAATAAGTCCAAGGAAGGCTTGCAAATCAGCCTTGCATCGAGGTTTAGGGGCTTCATTGATTGCTTTAACCTTGGCATCAGTAGGATGGATGCCCTGCTTGTCAATCATATACCCCAGGAACTCAACTCTGTCTGTTTTGAGTGTACATTTGTCTTCCTTGACTTTTAACCCGCTTTTCTGAATCTGGTAAGGACTTCTCTGAGTCTCTCTTGAAGCTGAGTGTCATTTTCAGCAGAGATTAAAACATCATCAAAATAGGGCACTACCCTGGCAGTCCCTGCAACATTCTTTCCATAAGGCTCTGAAAATGCCAGGTGCCACGCTTACTCCAAATTGTAGTCTTTTACATTTGAAGGCTCTCTTTTTCCTCCATTCTGAGTTTGCTCCTCTCACCTCTTCACTGCCATCAGAACAGAGTCTATTTGTTTGCAAATGAGTAGATGATTTTCCCCATCAGAATGGCTCTGAGGCCTGGCTTTGAGGCCTTGTTAATCTTTTTTTCATGCCGCTGAGGACTTGGTGGCTTCCACGAAACAGCTTCAATGGCCTCTTTAAACGGATCTTAGGTTTCATTAATAGTTTGCTTTGTAAACCTTATCCTTAAGGCCTAAACAAACCGATCACGCATGGCCTCTTCTAAGTTGGTAAAGTCACAAAGCACCCCCAATGTCCCTTAAACTTGCCACAGAAGTCATTAACATTCTCGCTATCCTTGATCCGGCGGTAAATGGATTGTCTCTTAATGAGCCACGATACTTGTGGGGCGTAATGGGCTCTCAAAAGTCTTTCTAATTGGGCCATTCCATTACCTTCAGCTCTGCTGCTCCATGCTTGCTTCGCCATTTTGAAGACTGCGGACGCGTCGTGAGAACCGCCCTCTTCCGTCTCGGGGGATGCGGCGAGATCGTTTCCCTCAGGAACATGTGGAAGCGATCGCATCGATTCCCAGTCTTCGTTGCCGGATCGAGCGGTGCTGGGGGTGTTCAGCGCCAGCCATCTGCGCTCAGTTGCTTGTTCGTCGTGTGCTTCTCTTCAGAAATCCCACCTTAGCCAGTGTTAAGTTTGCATGAAGAGTCAGATCACGAGGAGTTCCAGCAAAGACTTTATTAGTGACTACAGCTCTAATAGACCCGTTCTGGCTTGGCTACAGCTGCTTCTTATAGCCTGCAGCCGTAGCTGCCAGCCAATGGGAGTGCAGGGATTCTTCCCGCACTATTTAAACCAATACCATTTGACATTTTACAAGAACAGTTCAAATAAACCAATAACATTCAAACCTACATACATAACAGTTGTCAGGAGAGATTTTGATCCTTCCAGCAGCCAAAGAAGAAATAGCCATGAAAGCCTTGCAGTTGGATGGGAAGGGATGATTCTGGAGTGAATCAATCATGTCCCAAAAGTCAACCACTTCCATCCTTCTCCTCTTCCTCCCTGCAAGACAGGAATGGTTGCAAAGAAGGAAAAACACCACTGCTGGGTTACTTTGATCTGGCTACAGACTGTCTCAGCACTGAGCTGACCACAAGATGAAGCCACTGCTGTGGAGATAAGTTATCTGTGAGACGGAAGAGAACCATCCTAGAGTTGAGGTGTGGAAACTATGGGGAGGAATTCATTGTGGGCAATGCAAGATCAGCTGGAGTGAAGACAGTTTCCTGGGCAAATTAAAAATACTTTGGAAAGATTAGAGAGTAGAAACTGTGCTGCTTGCAACAGCTCCCTGTGTAAACTATTTGGAAGAAAATAACATTTTATTAGGCAGCCTCATGGTGTCTGAGGCCTGATAGGAATCCATTATTTATAATACCTCTGGCTTTTGAATTTTTTCTGACTGTATCTGTAGAGGTAGCAGAGCAAATGTGCTATTTTTACTTGACTTATTTGCCAGAGCTATAACCCTGAGTGAAGGCTAGGAAATTTTAGAGCAGCTTTGAAGAGCCTGAAACGTTGGTGTGGGTACATGTAGAGCCCTAGATCGTTAGGTAGATAATAGCAACCTATTCAGTATCTTTTGTTCTTGTGCTATTTCTGGCTATAGGCTTGGATTTCTGCAGCTCTACTGCTCCCAAGGTGTTTACAAGCTCAAAAAGAACAGCTCTGTGGTTTCTTTTTAAATGTTTTTTTTTGTCAAGGTGCTAAAGATCAGTAAACAAATGAGATGCTGAAGAATTTTGTTTTAATCAGGAAGTTGTAATAAGCAGCTACATACATACTGTTAAGTTTGCATGAAGAGACAGACGCAGAGTGCTTCAAGCTCTTTAGTTTATTAGTGACTACAGCTTAGAACGGACCCAATTTGGCTGGGCTGCGGCTGCTATTTATAGCCAGCAGCCGCAGTTGACAGCAAAGCAGAGTGCAGGGTTTTCCCGCACTTTTAAACCAATCATTTCTAACATTTTACAAGAACAGTTCAAACTGTTCAAACCGGATGGAATAGTGGGGGCTTTGATTCCCAGGGTGGTTGGAGTGGGCAGGAGTCGACGAGGAGGGGGCCGTGTATCATGTTGGGGGCTGCCCCGCTGCATTCAAGCCATGGCTCGACCCCTTGACCTCTTCTCAATCTCTGGGGGTTGTGGGATCCAGGGCCCCTGGGCTCCAGCTGGTGTATTTTAATGCCAGGTCCGTGGTGAATAAGGCGCCTCCTCCGGGAGGTTATTGAGGAGGAGGGCGACCTGGCTTGTATCACCGAGACCTGGTTGGGGCCAGAGGTGGTGTCCCTCTGGTTGATATCTGCCCCCAGGTTTTCGGGTTATGCACCAGTCTCGACCCCAGGGAAGGGTGGTGGGGTGGCTGTTGTTATCCGGGAGGCCCTACTTCCAAGGGAGGTCCCTGCTCCTGAGATAGCGGGTGTGAGTCCCTCCTCGTGAGGTTGGGACCTCATGGTCAGATGGGCGCTGCTTACATACCTGTCCCCAGCTGTGTATCAGCCACCCTGCCTGGGCTGCTCGATGCGTCTGGGGTGGCGGTGGAGTTCCCAGAGCTTATAGTTCTGGGGACTTCAACCTGCCCTCCTTGGGTCGGCGTCGGGGTTGGCCCAGGAATTCATGGCTTCCATGGAGTCTATGGGTCTGACCCAGTTAATAGCTGGCCCGACTCACGAGGGGCAATATGCTCGACCTGGTTTTGTCGGAGCGGTGGCGAAGTGGCCTGGGGATGGTGTTATTGTAACCCATCCTGTTCCATGGTCAGACCACTATCTCCTACGGCTGGTCTTCCATCAAGCCACCCTACGCTGGGATGAGGAGCCGTCTAGATGGTTCCAGGCCTGATGGACCCTGAGATGTTCCAGGCAGAACTGGGTTTTTTCCCATCCCTTACCCACAGCCCTGTCGAGGTCCTTGTGGCTACCTGGCAACAGTCAGCTGGGGGCCCTGGACAGGGTTGTCCCCATCGTCCTCTTACTCCGCAGATCCCGGTTGGCCCCTGGTATAACGAGGGCTCCAGGAGATGAAACGTCATAGAGGGGACTAGAGAGTAGGTGGAGGTGACCCGCTCCATTATCAACCGAGCCCAGTTGAGAGCCTATATTAGGACTTACCTGCTAGCTGTGGGGGCGGCGAGAGAGACACTACTTCACCACCATCGCATCATGAGATAACGTAGGCTGCCCTGTTTAGGGTTGCCACTCCTCCTACATTTGGGGAGGTGGTGGACACTTGGGCAGAGCTGAGGTGGTCTTTATCTGCAGGATAAAATTGCTCGGATCTGGGAAGGGCTGCTTTCGGACTTGCAGTGGTCTGGGGAGGGGAGGTGAGTGGTTTGGCTAATGTCATCTGGACTGAGTTCGATCCTGTTTCTGAGGATGAAGTGGACAGGATCATGTGGCTGCTAGTTCCACCACATGTTTATTGGACCCGTGCCCTTCCTGGTTGGTTTATGCCTCCAGGGAGGTCACTCTGAGGATGAAGTGGACAGATCATGTGGCGGCTGTTCCACCACATGTTTATTGGACCCGTGCCTTCCTGGTTGGTTTATGCCTCCAGGGAGGTCACGCGGCTGGCTGTGGGCAGTGGTCAACGCTTCATTAAGGGAGGGTTGTTCCCGCCTTGAAAGAGGCGGTGGTGAGGCCCTTCTGAAGAAGCCTGCCTTGGACCCAGCCGTGTTGAACAACTTTCGTCCGTCTCCAACCTACCAATCGGGCTTCCGACCCGGTACAGCACGGAGACAGCATTGGTGGCTGATTGATGATCTCTCTAGGGCTCGGGACAGGGGTTTCCTCTGTCCTGGTCCTGTTAGATCTCTCAGCGGCTTTGATACCATCGACCATGGTATCCTGTTGCGTCTTGGGGGTTGGGAGTGGGAGGCACTGTTTACAGTGGTTCTCCTCCTACCTCTCGGGGCGTTGCAAACAGTGTTGGCAGGGGGCAGAGATCGACTCGAGGTCTCTCACTTGTGGGGTACCTCAGGGTCGGTTCTCTCACCTCTCTTGTTCAACATTTATATGAAGCAGCTGGGGAGATCATCCGTGGTTTTGGGTGAGTTATCATCAGTATGCTGATGATCACGATTATACATCTCCACCCGGACCACATCAGTGATGCTCTCTCCGTGATGTCCCGTTGTTTGGAAGCGGTCGGATCTGGATGGACAGGAACATGCTCCGACTCAATCCAGCCAAGACAGAGTGGTTGTGCATACCGACATCCCGGTCCAGTTCTGAGGTTCCATCTTTGGTCATGGGGGGGAGGTGTTACCCCCCGTGGACAGGGCACGGAACCTGGGGGTCCTCCTGGACTCACGGCTCAAGTTGGAGGAGCAGGTGGGAGCCGTGGCCAGGGGGGCCTTTGCCCAGGTCCGGCTGGTTCACCAGCTGCGCCCATATCTGGACCGGGATGCCCTGCGCCGATTACTCAGGCCGTTGTCTCCGACTGGACTACTGTAACGCTCTCTACTTAGGACTGCCCTTGCATACCACTCGGAGGCTTCAGCTGGTGCAGAATGCGGCTGCGCGGGTAGTGATGGGAGCCCCCCGATACTCCCATATTACACCCCTCCTGCATGACCTGCATTGGCTTCGGTTGCCCTCGGGTGAGATTCAAGGTTTTGGTGTTAACATTCAAAGTCCTACATGGCATGGGTCCAGGATATTTACGAGAACGACTCCTCCCAGCTTCAAGTACCAACGCCGGTGCAGTATAGACAGGGCCTCCTCAGGGTGCCGTCCATGACTCAATGTCGCTTGGCGGGACTGGGAGAGCCTACTCTGTGGCGGCCCCACTTTATGGAATCTTCTTCCACTGGAGCTCCGGCTTGCTCCTGATCTCCCATACCTTCATCACGAGTTAAAACCTGGCTGTTTTTACAATCTGGGCTATGCTGACTCTCTTGGGGTTTGTTGATTTTAATTTTGGGGATTTTAATGTTAATTCGGCTTAATTTGTTTAATATGGTTTTTAGGTAATTTATTGTTGTATTTCTTTTAATTTGTGAGCGCCCGAGTCCTTTGGGAGAGGGCTAAGTCAGATAAATAAATAAATAAATAAATAAATAAATAAATAAATAAATAAATAAACAAACAAACAAAATCAGAGTGCAGGGTTTTCCCTTTTTAAACCAATCATTTCTTACATTTTACAAGAACAGTTCAAACTAAACCAATGACTTTAAACCTACATACATAACACCCCTCCCCACTAGGTTCAGTCCATACTCAAACCCCAGCCTATCTAATGTATTCTTTTAAATAGGTGGGGCTCTTACGTGTACGTTGAGACCGTGGTTCAGATGTTTTAAGGTTCTCACCTTGTGAGAGAAATGTCTGCTGACATTTCCTTACTAGGACTTGTAGTAATGGTAGAACCTGTTTGGTTACTACAACCTGGTCTCTCCTCCCAATCCATCTCCAACCCAATGTCAGCACCTAAATCAGGTAATGATGTGCAATCTTCCATTTGTGAAAATGGTTGTTGGTATTGTGACAGGTTTTGGGATGGTTCCTGTCGTGTTAGCTCGTTACACATGGGGTTGATTCTTGCTTGTTCATTACACTCATGATCCTCCCCTTCCCCTAGAAGAGGCAGTAGGTATGGGAACCAGAGAGGAGCAAAAGCGATGCTCCTGAGGCAATCTGGATCTTAACTGATCAATGTGCCTGCTCCAGAGGACACCATCCTCCTTTGTACCCTGTAAGACCTGGGGCCTGTGATTTGGGTTATCTCAGCAGGAATCCATAATGGTTCACCCATAAGGTTCTTAGCATAAACAGAATCACCCACAGTGAATGTGCGAATTTTGCTAGTGGAATCTAGTGGTGCGTTGGTGCGTAAGTGGGATGAAGGCGTCAAGGGGAGACCTGAGTTTCCTACCCATCAACAACTCTGCTGGGGATGTTTAGTTGATGGGTTGGGAGTGATATGCTGAACACTGAGAAGTTTTCAACTTTCTCAGTGATGTCCCCTGGACCCAATTGCTGAAGTTTTTCCTTGGTAAATCGTACCATACGTTCCCCGGCCGTTAGCAGAAGGATGCCCAGGGGCTGTCAGGGCATGTCTGATACCCTGTTGTGCTAGATATGATTCAAAAAGGTTGGATGTAAATTGAGGGCCATTGTCAGAAACAAGCACATCAGGTAACCCGTGAGTTACAAAAGCTTTTTAAGCTGTTTGATGACAGCTTCAGTTGTGGTGGATGCCATAGGGATAACCTCTAGCCATTTGGAATATGCATCTTACTATAATAAGGAAAGTGTGCCCTGGTAGGGCCAGCAAAATCAATGTGAATCCTGGACCATGGGCCCCTAGGACATTCCCATTCCTGTGTGGGGGCGAGAGGTGGGGCAGGCCTGACTACCTGACAGTTGGGACAAGATGCAACCCAGTTTTCAACCATTTTGTCAATACCTGGCCACCATACATAACTCCTGGCCAATCCCTTCATTCTGACAATACCTGGATGACCCTCATGTAACATTTCCAAAACCTCTTTGCAGTTTTGCAATAACCACCCTGTTACCCCACAAAATACATCCTCTTAATACAGATAATTCAGTTTGCCTGGATTTAAAGGTTGGGCAAGTTGAGGTAGATCTTGAAGAGGCCAACCTTTCTTAATCCAGCCTATAACAGGAGCCAATAAAGTGTCTTTGGCAGTCTCTCTGGCAATTTCAGCAGCGTGTACTGGAAGCTTGGCAACAGTTTCTAGGAAAAAGGTGTAAGTCTCAGGAGCAAAGTCCTCAGTGTGAAGGAAGTGGGCAGCGACTCAAAGCATCTGCATGCCCAATGTCTTTGCCAGGCCTGTGGATGAGTTTGTATGAATAAGCAGCAAGAAATTCAGTCCACCTCAGCATTCTTGGTGACAGGATAGTGGGTAGGTTTGTCCCTGCCACAATGCCTAACAGAGGTTTGTGATCTGTGACAATGGTAAATGTTCTCCCATATAAATACTCATGGAATTTCTTGACAGCTGCAACAATTGCCAAGGCTTCCTTGTCCAGTTGGCTGTAGTTCCTCTCTGCTTTGGTCAAGGTCGAGAGTAAAATGCAATAGGGGCTTCCCTCCCGCTGGGAAGCATGTGGCTCAAACCCCCCCTCCAAAAGGGGATGCATCACAAGTCAGTACAACAGGCAAATTCTCAGAGAACTGCATCAGTACAGCATCAGACGTGATTAGTCTTTTAATATTGTTAAATGCAGATTGTTCTTTTCTGCCCCAGACCCATGCAGACTTTTTGTCTAATAATCTGTGCAGTGGTTCTGCAATGGTTGCCTTCTGAGGTAGGAACATGTGATAAAAGTTAATGAGTCCAAGGAAGGCTTGCAAATCTGTTTTACATTTTGGTCTAGGGGCTTCTTTGATTGCCTGAACCTTGGCATCCGTGGGGTGGATACCATGCTTGTCAATCATATAGCCCAAGAACTCAACCTTGTCAGTTCTAAGACATTAAACCTTTCTTCCTTGTCAGTTCTAAGAGTGCATTTTCTTCCTTGACTTTTAACCCCACTTTTTGAATCTGGTAAGGACTTCTCTGAGTCTCTCTTGTAACTGAGTGTCATTTTCAGCAGAGATTAACACATCATCAAAGTAAGGTACTACCCTGGCAGTCCTTGGAGCATCCTTTCCATAAGGCTTTGGAAGATGCCTGGTGCCACGCTTACTCCAAACTGTAACCTTTTACATTTGAAAGCCCCTCTATGAGTCACAATGGTTTGGGCCTCTGCAGTGGCATCATCAACTGTTAATTGTTGATATGCCTGGGCCAGATCCAATTTGGCAAAGACTGTACCCTGCCAAGTGAATGTAGTAAATGATGCACCACTGGAACTGAATATGCGCTCTGTTGAAGCGCATGGTTCAATGTCCCCTTATAGTCTCCACAGATTCTCACTGACCCATCAGTCTTGACTGGTGTGACTATGGGTGTCTCCCACCTGGAGTGGTCAGTGGGCTCTAAAACTCCTTGAGCTATTAGTTTATCTAATTGTGCATCAATTTTTCCTTTAAGGCAAATGGGACCCTTCTGGGCTTTAAGCGAATTGGGGGCACCTTGGGATCTAGATTGAAAGTGATAGGGGTCCCCATATACTTGCCCAATCCATCGCTGAAGACCTCTGGAAACTCAGACTTCAAGGCCTCCTCCCATTCAGTGTTGCTCACGTGATTGATGCCAGTCACCTCGATGCCTAGTGGATTGAACCACTCAAGTCCCAGCAAGCTTGGGATCCTTGTCCACGATGGTCAGGGGCAAGCGTTTGGTGTGGCCTTTGAACTTCACATTGAATTCTCTTGTTCCAACTACTGGAATCTTGTTCCCTTGGTAGTCTTTAAGAGTCAGTGCTTGCTTCTTGAAATGCTTCTTCTGAATGTTTGGGAGTAGTCTGTGAATAGTGTCCCATGACACCATAGATAAATATGAGCCTGAGTCCACTTCCATTTGGCAAGGCCTTCCTTCAATTAGTACCTTGACATGCACTTTTCTGTTATTGATAGAAGAAGAATGACCAATAGTTACTGTCTGATGAGTTTCATTCTTCCCCTTTGCTTCTGTGCTGCGCCCCATTTTCTCACTGAGGTTGTTGGGCTTGAATTCTTTGTCAGGAAACTTCCTTCTGTTGGGTGGAGTTCTGGATGATTTGCAGACTCTTGCTAGGTGTCCTCTTTTTCACAACGGAGGCAGATGGTATCTAGGAACTTGCATTCAGTGCGGGGTGGCTTCCCCACAACCTCTGCAGTAGAAATCTTGCCTCTTTCTTCCCAGGTCTTTCTTTTTCCGCTCCATTCTGAGTCTATAAATTCCTTCCTCCACCTCACTACAGTCTGACTCAGAATCTATTTGCTCACAATGAGTTGTTGTGGACTTTTCCACATCAGGATGGCTTGTGGCCTTGTTAATTTTCTTCATGGCTGCTGCTGAGGACTTGGTAGCTTCTGCTGAAGAGGCCTCTTCTATTGCTTCCTTCAGCGTGATCTTAGGTCTTAGTAATAACTTGCTCTGAAGCACCTTGTCTTTAAGGCCCAGAACAAATCGATCGCGCATGGCCTCTTCTAAATTGTTAAATTCACATGCACCCCAATGTCTCTTAAACTTGCCATGAAGTCGTTTACGTTTCGCTTTCCCCTTGATCCCGGTGGTAAAACTCGTGTCTCTTAATGAGGCACGATACTTGTGGGGTAATGGGCTCTTAACAACTTTTCTAAGTCAGGCCATTCCATTACCTTCACGTCTGCAGCTCCCGCCAATGCCTTCGCCATCTTGAAAACTGCGGACCGCAGTGCGTGAGAAAGACCGCCCTCTTCCACTTCTCGAAATGTCGGCAAGATCATTTCCTTCCAGATACATTTGGAAACGATCTGCATACGTCTCCCAGTCTTCTGCCGTCGGATCGAACGGGCTGGGGGTGTTCAGTGCAGCCATCTCGCTCTCCTTCTGTTCCGCGTTGCCTTCTTCAGGGAGATCCCACCTTTGTCACCAGGGTTAAGTTTGCATGAAGAGACAGAGCGGAGTGCTTCAAGCTCTTTGTTTATTAGTGACTACAGCTCAGAATGAACCCACTTTGGCTGGGCTGCGGCTGCTACTTATAGCCAGCAGCGCAGTTGCCAGCCAATCAGAGTGCAGGGTTTTCCCGCACTTTTTAAACCAATCATTTCTTACATTTTACAAGAACAGTCAAACTAAACCAATGACTTTAAACCTGCATACATAACACAAACAGTTGAGGGTTGAGTGGTATGATGGGCTCTCTGATACTTATTTAATCATTGGCTAATAAAGTTTATGTCCTCTGAAATCCTTCTCATAAAAGTGTGCTGTTCATCTCTTAGTGTGTCTGACATTTTTTTGTTATACTTTATTCAGTCAACTTTATTATGAGTATAAAATAGACCATGTGAATATTGTGGTTGCTGTGAGCTATTTACATCATTGTCTTTGGTGTAGATAGTGTGTAATAGTGGTAATACATTTCCCAATTTTTTTTAAAATAAAATTGCATAAGCAGCTTAAAATGCTTTAATTCCAAGATAATTTTAAATCTCAAGTTGTATTGTATTTCAATGTCAGACTTAAACTGAATCATGCTAAATCTTGTATGGTTAATACAGATCAGGTTCTTCTGAAATATTTTTCTGAAAAGGGAATAGGATTCATATTATCTACTATGGGAGCAACCAAGAGGTGGTATTCAGCAGGTTCTGACCAGTTCTGGAGAACCGGTAGTGGAAATTTTGAGTAGTTCGGAGAACCGGCAGATATCACCTCTTACTGGCCCTGCCCCATCTATTCTCTGCCTCCTGAGTCCCAGCTGATTGGCTGGTCTTTTTTTGTTGACCTGCATAGGAGAATGGTGCTGGAAAGCAAGTTAGTGGGGTGGGAGAGAATGGGAAGTTTGCAGTATTCTTCCCCAGGAGTAGGGAGGGAATGGAGATTTTACAGTATATCCTTCCCCTGCCATGCCCACCAAGCCACACCCACATAATCGGTAGTAAAAAGTTTTGAATCCCACCACTGCAGCAACCCAATCACAATAGCCTAAATTAATTTTGTTAACAAATCCATCCCAGTTTCTGATAAACGCATTATTTCTAATTCCACAGATAATTCTTTTTCCTGTTTTTGATAACATTTGTTCTCTTTCAGTCATCATTATCTGCATTCCAAGATCCAATAATGGATAGATACTAGACTAATTATCTTTTTCCCCATGCCACAGGATATAGTTCAGTTGACTAAAGACATTTGAATTCATTCATGTAGCAGACTTCAACTATATCTCTATTCAACTTTCACTGCAATTCTGATGCCACTTTTCACATTTATCATGTGAAACCCTTATCCTCTTATTGGAAAAGCCTGGCCCAAAATAAGAATGAAGTTCTGTTTTTTTTAAATTAGTGTCTTCATTTAGCAGCTGGTATACTGCTCCATTTATATAGAGAAATATTGCTACAGAAATATTGCTACATGCCATGCTTTTATCAACAATCTCTATTAGGATTGTAAGATCACATTCCAATTGACCGTAAGATCTTAATGAACCTGAAAAAATCATGATATACCTGAAGATAACATGCATATGATTACTAGCATAAGTTCACTGAACATATAATGGGAACTTTCTGGTGATTTGCTGTTCTTGTTGAGTCTTCTGGACCAGTGGGGTGATATAGCCGTCTTCCTCAGGAACCCCTGTTGCGTTTAAAGCATTGAGTGTAACTATACAAATTTATAATCCATTTAAATTAATAAACTGTGCAATTCTACTGTTTTCTTAACTGCAGTAGAATTATTTATATAAAAAGGGAAAAAAATTGCCAAGCATTTTAAAATCTTATTTAAAATGCTTTTATTTTACAAGTCTGTCCTTGTTTGCAAGGGAAGAATTCTGCTTAGATAAATGAAAATTACTTTAATGATTATTATAATGATAATCAATGTAGGTATTTCTAACATGCAACTTCTCACACTTTGTTGGTATTTCTAATCATAATCACAATTTGCAACTTGATGTCCTGTGGTTAATTTCTGTTTTTAAGTTGTTGCATTTGAAATTACATTAACAAATGCACTGCATTTTCTAGGAAATCATTTAGAGTACAGGTAAAAGGGAAGCTTTCTTTTTTAGTACAGTACCTCCTTTTTAGAATATATCTTAGCATACAAACAAATTTTGATACAAACAAAGACAATTCTAGATTGGCTTTTTTGTTAATGTGCTGTTTCATGAGGGAACTTTCAGGTGTTCTTTATTGCCACCCATTCTTTTGGAATAAGAAAGAACTAGTTTGGTGGACTTGATTTACCTCTTTAATGGTACAGTCCCACCCATGATGATTTAAAAGTAAATCTGACTATATTTAAGACAGTTTACTCCAAAAACAAATTAAGACTAGCTTGTGAAACATTCACCAGATTGCATATCATTAAGATAACTGTATGAAAGGGAACTACAGGACTAAGAGAAGCCCTCATATAAAGGCCGCAAAGAACACAGGTGATGAGGACCCAAGATTGTTGGGGGCAATTAGCTGACCTTGTAAAAATGCCGCTTAGTAATGAGCAGGCATATACAATGGAATGAAGGCTATTGCTGAGCACACTGGGTTGTATCCCAAAATTGTAAGCAGCCCTGAGTCTTCAGAGAAGGGCGGCATATAAATGTAATTTTAAAAAAAATCATTTTATGTGCAAAATTAGGATTCAGGCTCAAATCATTTTATACCAAATACAGTATTATGTAAAACATTGATTACTATTATATAAATATAGTCCAGTATTGAAAAAATACAAGAAATCACAGTATTTTTGTGCCAATAAAATAAGTTAACTGGATAAATTAAATCTGCAGAAAAGGAGTATGAGGTTACAAAGAGCTTCAAAATTTTTGGAAAGATGATTGTATTAGACACATGCCCTGAAAGGTTACCTTAAGAGAGACTATAGCATGAAAGTTGACCTTGGGCCAGTAAGTTTCTCTCAGCGCCACCTCACAGGGTTGTTGCTGTGGGGGAAAAGGAGAAGAAAGATGTGTTGAATATGTTTGCTGTCTTGAGTTATTTGTAAAAACAATAAAGGAAACAAACAAACAGATTAAAAAGGCAAAGAATCATGGGAGAAAAATAAGCAAATATATTAGTTTTCCAAAAGCTATTCAGTCTATTCTTGATTCTATTTTGGATACAAAAATTTTGTCAAGAAATATGGGCATTAATAAAGAGCTAATTTGCATGTCCATAATTTGAATTCTGTATGCAAACATGTAATTCCTCCAAGAAGCACTAAATATTTAGTTTTTATTTGTAATCTTTGCAACAAAAATCCTGACGTAATATACTGTAGTTTTCCCCTATAGTTTGAAGAAGGAAATTGTAAGTTGTCTAGACTGAGGTGGCATGAGCAATTGTTTTGGGTAAAGCTCTGTACACCTTTGTTTTGTGAGCTGCACTAGTTTCCAATAGGGTTCTGGGTACAATTCAAGGTGAACCTATAAATCCCATCATAGCATAGGGCCAGGATATCTGAGAGACTACATTTTTCAATTGTGTCTACCTATCCCATCAGGTCTGGTAGGAGGGGCATGCTTTGTTTCATCTCTTAAGGAGTGTTATCTTTTGGTAATGGGGGGCTATATTAATCCAATCAATACATGAATGAATAAGTAAATAAAATATGGTGACAATTTAAGTTGCTGTCTGGCTTTGGAAGGCCCTTAAGATCTGACAGTTCTTCCAGGCATTGTGGTTAGGAGATTAGGTGAGTTTATGACTTGTTATTAGTATTGGTTGATCATCTTGACTATCATTTTTGTTTCATATTGCTATCTTTGGATTATGTTGATGCCTTTATCTCTGTTCACCATCCAGATTCCAGAGTCAATTGTATGACATGAATCTAAATCGAATAAATAAATAGTTTGTTTCAGATGGGTATAAACTGAATAAATAAAGAAGGAGAGCTGGTGTTATGCTTACAAAATACATTATTTTAAAATGGTTGTATTAATTTCTCTTGTTTTTTTTTAAAAATGCACTTGGCTTATTTCATATAATTCTGTTTCCCATATATAAGTCTTTATCTGATGTCACTTCATCCAAATCAGGAGGTTCTAAGACTGCATAAGCTGTTTGATAGTTCTTGTTAGATTTTTTTGGGAGGACAAGCCTTTTTTTAAATCGTGCTTATCGGGTTCTTACAGCAAAACTAGCAAAGCATGATGCAACTGGTGGGAAGAGGCTGTTTATTAGCCCTGTTGTCACAGAGTTGGCACAAGTCAGTTAAGTATAATGGTTTCTGCAAAAAAATACTTCTATTTTTCATTTGCGTTGCTACCATAAGAAGAGACATATATGAAAATTCATCTGAATGCATTTGTAAATGCTGATTTTAATATAGTTTGATATATAGAATTGAAAAATAGAAAGTCTATTATAACTCAGTGCTATTATGAAATATCCCACTGACAGGACTGTAACGTCTAAGTCTGTGTCAGCTATTTTCATTTCTCATATGGCTATGTGAATTATCAATTCATATATATATTTCTTATCTTTTTACTTCTAATTCAGCTTCAGCTGGAAGCAGAAATACATCTGAATACAATTGAGCAACCTTTGCTATGGAGTATATAGCAAGATACCAATACATGAAGTAGAAATTGAAAACAAATTACCAATATTAGATTGCACAATAAAAATATGATTCTTTATTGACCTGTCCCTATATTTATCTTTTTATATTATTTTGCTGCTTTTGGAATTTATAGCTATCCATTGCTTTAGTACAGATGTATATTTTTTTCATACTATCATTATTTAGTAATCAAAGTACAGTTAATTAATCATGAGTTATCAAATTGTGTTCTATGATAGTTAATAATGGTGCTCTCCCTCTATTTTTAAATATTCCTTTTGGTTAAAGTATAACCACCTTCACCTATATTATATTCCTGGGAAGGCCACCTGACCAATGAATAAGTTCAATACACGATGTCCAAAACCAGGTATTTTTCTTAATTGCCTATTCTTCTACAGTGAAACTCATGACATAAATCGTGTCTCTTGCTGATCATATTCAGTTCTATTTAGGTTCAAGTCACTTTAAATTGGGGATTTATGGGTTTTATGCTGTGTATTTTTATTGTCTTGACTCAGTGTGTGAGTTGAACAGCCATTAAAAAGTATTTAATAAAGAAACCTTGGATTACTGGTCTGATTCTATATCTTTGGATTTTGTGGTTAGATTATGCAATCTGCATGGATTACTTTCTCTTTTGCATTCCATGATATCACCGATAAACCTCTAGGTGGCTTTAATGACTTGCTAAAAGAATGCAAATGACCAACTGTCTGCAAGGAGTATAAATCCTTCCATCCTGAATCATCCAGATGATTAATTCCTTTGATTTGGTTTAGTTTGAAACACTATGTGAAAAACTTCAGTTTGAAAATATCGCTATAACAAAATAGTTTTCTTGTAAAAAAAAGAACTGATTTTCAACTCCATTCAGCAACATGACAAGATTCATCTTTAGATCATTTTGCCGGAAGCTGTAGTGACTTGTTTTCTTCTAAAATAAAAAGGATTTTTTATTTTTCTGGAATAGAATTGTAATATTTGGGCTTTGGTAATTCTAAGGTAGCAATGCTCTGCACAACTTTGTGAGGGTAAGGAAAACTGAAAAGCAGTAATTTTCCACCGAATAATGCACACACAATTGTTCTCCAGTTTGGACAGACAAAAGGTCTTTTATTAAACTTACTTATTGGATGTGGTTTGTGTGGTGCCAGTGTGCCCAGTATTGCCTCTCGTTGTCCACTCAGTTCTTTTTTTAATTATAAAATAATTGTTATTTAACTAACACACAGCAGAGCAAAGCGCAGGGTCCACTATTTGCAGTCAAAGGTTTGTGTTCCAAATAGATTCAGGTACATTCTTAGAAAATAAACAGGTGGCTGCAGTGCAGTACTTTGGCAATATGCCTAGAATTTTCCCAGGAAAAAAAATACAAAGGTAAACTAGATGATAGAGAAATTCCTGGAAAGCTAGAGCAGGCTGCAGAGAGCAGTCTCACAGTTCAGATAAATGGATATTGTGTTGTTGAAACCTAAAACCATAGCATAAATTTTATTGGCTTGCCTGTAGCATGTCTTCAAAACCCCAATTCTCTTCACCAGCTCCCCCCAAACATGGGGACATCTGACTTGGTAATCCCAAAGGTGCTTTTTCAAGAGGCAATTGGATTTCTGTTTTTTTCTTTGAAGACATTTAACATCCTATCCAAGAAGTTTCTTCAGCTCTAACTGGATGGTGGGCAATGGAAGGATTTATAGTCCTTGTAGACAGTTGGTCATTTGCATTCTTTTAGCAAGTTGTTAAGACCACCTGTATGTTTACCTTTGTCAACAGGGTCACCTGAGTGGTGCAAATGTGTGTGGAGCCTTTTTGGATCTGTTGAAAGGATTGTGTTGTAGACTAGAGATAGGTGATGTATCCTCACCCTCTGTTGAGAGAGGGCTGTTTGACCTAGATGGCCTCTTTAACCCCTCTTTCAAACCAACAGGCCTCTCTGTCCAAAATGTGGACTACAACACAGTCCTTTCAACAGTTCCAAGAAGAGTCCACACCCATTTGAACCACTCAAGTGACCCTGATATCACAGATAAACCTCTAGGTGGCTTTAATGACTTGCTAAAAGAATGCAAATGACCAGCTGTCTGCAAGGAGTATAAATCCTTCCATTCTCCATCATCCAGTCAAAGCTGAAGAAGCTTCTTGGATGAGAAGCAAAACATCTTCAAAGAAAAAACCAGAAAGTCCAGTTGTATCTTGAAAAGCACCTTTGGGACAACCATGACCTAGATGACTGAGAAACTCCATAGATATCTGATCTGGTACTATTTTTGATACATTTTTGAGAAGAGTGAATATTCAAGTGAGAATGCCTATTATTCTTACCTGGTTTAAGAAAACTTTCTATCATTCCAGAAATTTTATATAATATCACAGTTATTTTATATAATATCACAGTTACCTTGAAAGTTGGAGCCATTGAGACACCTGCCTATCCTGCATCAATTTTGTCACGTAAAATGTCTAGGTTACGTGGGAAGATTTCACAAAGCAAAACATTTGCACTTGAATATATTGTTGATTCCTGGGATAATATACCAAAGCTTAGGGTTTTTACAACATGCTAAACCGTATTTCTGAAATATAAAACCCAACTAACATGGCTTCTACGGGTGACTCTCCTTTCTACCAGGTGGCCTACCAAATCCTTCAACATTCACTACCAATTAGTAGCTTTGAGAAAATGGATCAATGGATAGAAATGGATTTACTGAGGTGTACAAATGTTAGCACTTCAAGATAGATCAGGCTAGTTATGAATGCTAAGACTATTTTCATTGTAAGGTACATTTGAATGTATTTCTTCCTTCCCTCCCTTCTTCCCCGTATCTTCAAGAGAACAAGTGAGGCTCAAGTCTCAGATACCTTCAGATAATACAGGGTCCCACTCATGAGTGGGAACACACCCCCGACCTTGTTTTTATCTCGGGACAGTGGTGTAATGATCTGGGTGGGGGATCTCCAATTGTTTATCCCTTGCCATGGACCGATCATTCCCTCCTGCAGCTGACCTTCTGGAATGCCGCCCCTTGCCACTGGAAGGCGGAACTGGTGCCTAATGGACCCGGAGAGGTTCCAGGCGGCGCTTGGGTTAATCCCAACCTCTCTTGCCCACGACTTGGTTGAGACCCTGGTGGACGCCTGGCAGATGGCTGCTGCCAGGGCACTTGATCGAGTCGTTCCTTTGTGGCCTCTTACCCAATTCAGATCCTGGTTGGCTTCCTGGTTTTCCGCAGAGCTCCAGGAAATGAAGCGTCGGAAGAGAGGCCTAGAGAGCTGTTGGAGGTCCAGCGGTCTGAATCTGACCAATTGCAGCTGAAGGCTTATGTTAGGTCTTATTTGGCTGTGATGAGGGAGGCGAAGCGTGTTTACTTCTCCTCTCTCATTGGATCCGCAGATAATTGCCCAGCTGCCCTGTTCAGGATCACCCGCTCCCTCCTTAACCAGAGGGGGGGAGGATCCTTTGCAGGGACAGGTTAAGGAGTTTAGTCAACATCTGATGGATAAGATTGCTCAGATCTGGGCCGGTTTGGACTCTGACTGGTCAGAGTCTGATGGGAGTGATGTGGCGGGTCTTAGGGATTTCATCTGGGAGGCGTTTGACCCTGTAACTCCAAATGAGGTGGACAGGATCATGGGGAAGCTGAGCGCTGCCATGTGTTTATTGGATCTGTGTCCCTCCTGGCTGGTTTATGCCCGGAAGGTTACACAGGCTGGCTCCAGGCAGCAATTACTGCTTCTTTGAGTGAGGGAATCTTCCCCTCCACCTTGAAGGAGGCGGTGGTGAAACCCCTCTTCAAGAAGCCTACCCTGGACCCAGCTAATTTAAACAACTTTCATCCGTCTCCAACCTTCGCTTTGTAGCAAGGTTGTTGAGAGCATGGTAGCAAAACAGCTCCCAGTGTTCCTGGAAGAAACTGACTATCTAGACGCACACCAATTGGGCTTCAGGCCCAGATACAGCACAGAGACGGCATTGGTCGCACTGGTGGATGATCTCTGGAGGGCACGGGACAGGGGTTATTCTCTGTCCTGGTCCTATTAGTCCTCTCAGCAGCTTTTGATACCATCGACCATGGTATCCTACTGCATGCCTCGAGGGGTTGGGAGTGGGGGCACCATTTTGTGGTGGTTCTCTTCCTACCTCTCGGGCATATGCAGATGGTGTTGACAGGGATCAGCCCGAGGCCCCTCCTTTGTGGGGTGCCTCAGGGGTTGGTTCTCTCGCCTCTCCTGTTCAACATCTATATGAAGCCTCTGGGTGAGATCATCCGTGATTTTGGGGTGAGGTATCATCAGTGCTGATGATACCCAGCTTTCATCTCCACCCCTAACCAACCCAGTGACGCCCTAGACGTGATGTACTGGTGCCTGGATGTGGTGTAGGTCTGGATGGGGAGGAACAGGCTCCAGCTCAACCCAGCCAGACCGAAGTGGCTATATGTACCGGCATCTCGAGTTGTCCAGGATATTCCATCGTTAGTTATGGGGAGAGGTGTTGCCCCCATAGATAGGGCGCAAACTTGGGTGTCTTCCTGGATACACGGCTCAGTTTGGAGGAGTAGGTGGCCAGGGGGCATTTGCCCAGGTTCACCTGGTGCACCAGTTGTGCCCCTACCTGGATCAAATGCCCTATGTACGGTCACTCATGTGATTATTACTTCCCGTCTGGACTACTGTAACGCTCTCTACATGGGGCTGCCCTTGAGGACCACCTGGGGCTTCAACTGGTCCAGAATGCGTGGCTGGGTTGTGATGGGAGTGTCCCAATACTCCCATGTTACACCCCTCCTGCATGCACTGCACTGGTTACCGGTTGCCCTCGGGTGAGATTCAAGGTGCTGGTTTTGACCTATAAAGCCCTTCATGGCTTAGGACCAGGATATTTATGGGAGACCTTGCTGCCAGCGACTGATTCCCATCGTCCTGTGCGCTCTCACAGACAGGGCCTCCTCGGGGTTCTGTCAGCCAGACAATGTCGGCTGGTGACCCCTAGGAGTAGGGCCTTCTCTGTGGGAGCACCCACCCTATGGAACCAACTGCCCCTGGAGCTTCGGCTGGCCCCTGACCTCCGCTCTTTCCGCCGTGGCCTCAAAACAAGGTTGTTCCAACTCACTGACCTGGACTGAGGGGGCTGTATGGGAGAGTTTTAATGCTTATTTTTAGGGTTTTAGATTTTAATTGGGTTTCTTATTTGGATTTAATCTCTTTTTAATTGTATATGTGTATTGCTTTTATTGTACACCGCCCCGAGTCCTTAGGGAGATGGGGCGGCCTAGAAATCCAATAAATAAATAAATAAATAATTCTCAAATTATATTTCTACCCTGGATTCAAATTTCTTCTGTCTGACAGTTGTTTTGATTGTGTCTCTCCCTCCTATTCCTCCAATCATTCCTTCTGCCCATTTAAACAAGTGATAATATAGGTCCATTCCATGATCTAGAATACTGACAATAATGAACAAATTGGCTTGGCTGTTGTAATGCTGAGTCCTATATAGATATAAGAGAATGCCTAAACAGCATTGTCCCAGTGAGTTTTATTATTTCAAACTAAATGGGGAAATTCAGTTCCATAATTATAATTCTATGGGAAATCTTACATGCATTGACAAAGAAGTGAAGCCTTCAAATATTACCTTACTTATAAGAAATAAGCAAATACTAATATCTAATCACTGAATGAATAAATATTATTTTCCTAAGAGAAAGGAAAACGATAAGCGGTTTATATTTACTGGAGAAACTTTTCTTCCCTGTTTTCTGTCTTCTATCATAGTGCAAAGCCATTAACTTGATTTAATTAATCAATAGGCTACTAGGACAATTCCATATATCAAATGTAACCTTCTGAACTTGCATATTTTAAAAAGAAGAGCTATTTATAGTTTGATGAGATTAAAACTTTGTTGAACCCTTTTTTATTACTCTCTGGCAGTATTTCTACCAGTTGGATGCATTATTTTTATTACTCTCTGCAGTATTCCTAGCAACTGGATGTATTTTCTGCTCGCAAATAGTGGGACTGTTACGATTTGATGACAGTCTGTTGTTTGTTTCACATTCTGAAGTAGGAAAGAAAGAATTAGTCCTTTACCGTATCATTGCACCTGTGGCAATAGTATCAGACTAAAATATATTTACAGTGAGATTGCTTTTATAATAGAATAGCTGTCTTTGCTGGATAAGGTAATGTTAGTTTTATTTACCCATTAAACAGAAATCTTCCCGAGTTCTGTAGCAGAGTGAAGAAGGAAAAATATATTGTTTATGTCAGAGAGAAATTATCAATTCTTAAGCCTCTGACTTTTTTTTTAATGGCATAATCATTACTTTTCAGCCTAATCAAACAATGTCATATTTTAAGAGTTTTATTTTGTTTGAATGAGCATGCTTTTCAGGGTAGAATTGATGCACTAGGAAATAAATATAAGGTATGTAAGACCAAAACCATTTTTTTACAAACCAAGAATATATTGTAAACAATTTGCCCATTGCAGTCTACTTTGTTCTAAGTTTAATAGCCATATAGAAGATATAAATAGAGTAGAACAGAAGCACCAAGGGGGACTTTAACAAATTTTAGTATGAAAAAGTCTTGCTTCAGGATACAATCAAGTTGTGTCGATATGTTATGAGAGAGCTTTTTCCATCAGCCCAAATCTAGCAGAGGAAATAAGAAACACTAATCATTAAGCAGATCAGTTATTGTAGAAATGTGAGAGCAATTTGTCATGATGTTGAGCTATGAGATAACAGGATGCTGAAGGGATGGAATTGGAACTAAGAAGCGAAAGTTAGCCAGGAGAAGGGACTAAAGGAAGCAGGGGAAAGCAGCAAGAATAGTTGTGTACTTTCTTTGTGCATATTGATCTCTACATAAGTTTTTTATGGATTGCAGGAAAAGAGGAAAACTAGCCAGAACAACAAATCAGTTCCAGGAAATGGGAAAGGAGAAAGGTCAGGGCTATTTTGAGTGGAAAATCGTTGCCATAAAATCATGGTCCATTGACAAGGTTGGAAAGGGTCTAATTAATTATGTTGTCCATTCCCTACCCAGGGCAGCCTCCTGCTCTCCAGCCTCCTGACAGATAGCCTGCTTCTATTTAAATATCTGCAGCAAAGGAGAATCCACCACTGTCAAAGGCATTTTGTTCCACTGTTGAACCAAACAACGCTCTTTGTTCAAAAAAACTTTCCTGGAAACCAAGCTAAAATTTTTTTCCTATAATTTAAACCTGTTGTTTTGTCTCGTGTCTCTGCCCCATCTTCTATAAACAGACCTTGAAATACTTCATGTTAGCTATGAAGTCTCCCTGAAATCTTTTTTTTTCATGCTAACCTATCCAATGTTTTCAAGTGTTCCTTATAAGTTTTTCTTTCTCCGATCTTGATCAATTTCCTCTAGACCTGTCCCATAGTGAGCAGTATACACATAATGTTTAATTTTCAAAAACGAAGATTAATAATAAAAATCCCACTCTGATTCTGGGACAGTTGGAAGCAACTTTCAGTCTTTCTCCCAATGTTTATGGGTTGAAATTCCTCTCAGCAGGTACCAATTCTACAAAGGAATAAGTCAACTCTTTGTCTTTCTCTCTGCTTTTATTTTGGGTTTCACCTCACAGGAGGGTTAATAGAAGCTCTGGTGAAGGGGCAATTTTGATTGTGTCACATTTATTTTGGCTCTAACCTACTATGTAGTATGTTTGTTTTAAGTCTGTTTGGTTGATATAAGATTTTTGAGTATGTGCTCTAGGGAAGAACCTTAACTAGTTTTAGAAGTGAAGATGCATTTTCCTGTATATTTCTTTATATTGAGGCCATCACCTATTCTGCAGCTGAAAAATTAAATTGCTGCAGTTAAGTTAGAAATCAAATTAATCATAGAAATGTTTCTGTTATTCTGGGTGAAAACCAAAGAAGCAACCCTATAATTCAGCAATCCTCATTTAACTTCTTGAGTATACAAGTAGGCAAGGAGAGAGACACAAATAAATACACACATGGACATAAATGCACTGAAATTAATGTACGATCACATAATCATGCTTTGCTTCTTGCATTGTTTAAATTTGTTATGTTTCCTAAATTCTTAGCATTTTATTGTAGTAAAGAACAAGCACAATTTAGGTAAATTAATATTATTACTCAAAGTACCGTCCTTCTTGTTTCATCTCCTCTGCTCTGCTCTGCTTTGCTCTGTTTCCTTCTCTCCTTTCCTCCCCTTTCCCATCTTCATAAGGTTACAATTTTATGTTTTTCCTTTGAAAGATACATTTTGCAATGAATCTTTCATAGTACCAAATAAAAAGTCAATTTTTCTGTCACAAAATAATCCATGCATATCTATGATGTAATTTTTCTTTATTCTTTAATACCATTGCACACAATTTTGCAGGGTTGGTCCTAAGATTTTGTAGCCTATTTTCAGATTTAGAAAGGCAGGAAGCAAGCAGAAGCACTTGTGAGATTTTCATTTGGAGTTTTAGTACCCTAATTTAAGGCTGGCCCTGCAAATTAAAGAGTCTGCAGAGAAGCTGATATCAAGGTAAACCATCAGCTGAGTGAAATTATAAGACACTGGAAGAATGGTAGTAAATGAAATGTTCTGAGTCCCATATCTGGAGCTCAGTTTGATTTTTGCTATGTTATGTTACAGCAGAATGGCTCTATATATTTCCTAGAGCTTGACTTTCTCAGGAAAGCTAAACTTTTACAGCATGGGGAAATTAAAAAAAAACTGTGCTTTTCCTGTTTTCTTTAAGACTTTGTTTTTGCTGCTCAGGAACAATGTTTGATGACAAAAGGGCAGAGTGCCTGAGAGATCCTACGAAGGATGAAACCACAGATATGGAATTCCAAAAGCTGAAGCTGTTGGAAACAACATGTCTAGTAAGTTGCATGCAGTCAGGCTCAAGAAGCAACTCTCAGAAAAACCAAGGACGAAGTTCAATAAAAGACATGGAAGAATGTAAGTTAGTGACCCAGCAGGGGCAGCACTTGGCCAGCAAGACCAGGAACCCCAGGACATTTCAAGTTGGATGGGTGAATGAAGCAGGATATCTTTAGAGCTTATAAAGACACACAACTAACTTCATTATTTCACTAAGGGCTTAACTTCATCTGAGACTGGGCTTTATTTCTAAAGCATTTTATTTATTGTTGTGTAACTCTATGACCTTTTTGTGTTTTATATTCTCAATAACAATCATGTCAGCCAGGAAAATAGGGACAAAATTATGACATCCATCTTATCCAGGCTGGGATATTATGCTGACATTACTTCATCATACTGGAGAAAGCAAGCCAGGATACTATATAATGATCCTACGATGTGGATTTGGATTCTCAAATCATGCTTGAAGGCATAATACAGAATAAATTTAGTAAAATACATGTATAATACATTAATTTTAGTTAAATGGGCCATAGCATCAATCACAAAATTTGCTATGCCCAATATTTCTAGAGGTTTCTATTAGGGTTAGAATTAAATATTCTAAATAGTTTTATCTGTGTTTGAAGTCAGTGAGATCATCAAATTTATTTATGTTCAACTAGCTTAAAAGACTTTTGTGATCCCTTAGCTACTTCAGATGCATGGTAGCGTATTACAACTTAAAAACAATTCAATGAAATTATAAAAAGTTACTTCTGAGTAATTACGCTTAGGAATTGTGCTAGAATTGAAACTAGAAGAATCTATAGAGTGACTCATTGGGTGTGTTTCCATTAATCATTCAAGTTTAGTCCAAAGAAATGACCTTTTCCATCAAATTATGACCTGTTCAGAATACTTGGTTTTATAAAGTACTCAGTCTAACCCCAGGACCATTATTTTATAGGAAATTATATTTGACTGGAAGACTTCTCTGTCTACCAAAGACAGCATAGGCTACACTGAAAGTCAATAGTGGTGCTTTCTTCTTCTGTAGAATAGAAGTTGCCAGTGTATATGCTTTAAAAATGTTTAATGTAATATTTGATTTGGCCTCAGTCCTGAAGCAGTGCCCTTCTCTAAACAATAAAAAGTTGAATTGTTACTGTAGTTCTACATGGCTGCTAATATAATACATCTAACATTTTAATGGGCAGAAATAATTTCAATTGGCTTCAGGCCTGGTTATGGAGTGCTACTTTGGTAACCTTGACAGTGTTCTAAGCCAAACAACGTAAAAGCAAGCGGTGTGGTACTATATGAGAAAATATGCTCTCATGTGGTAACAGAAACATGTTACAGGCATGTTTACATGGAGAAATGTGCCTGCAATTTCTAATAGTTCAAGATGATGCCAAAGTCAACTCTTTGTTAGACATCACACAGGAATTGATAAAAGGTTGACTGAAAGCACTAAAATATAATGTAGTTTGTTCATTTTTGGTTTAGTTTTATGTCTGAGTTTGGTCATTTCTTTACTCCTTCCAAAGTAATACAGTTTATTTCTTTCAAAGTAATACAGAATCATGGAAATGGTCCCATATTAATATAAGGCATATAATAAAGGCTTAGTAATTTAATACTGTCAGCTAACTAACTCTGAACTTTCCAGAGAGTAATGAATATAAGCTGATCTGGAAATGTCTAGCGTTATGTAATTTTTATATTTGCCACCACAAATTAATGCAATTAAATTAGTATTCTAGGCATGCAGCTAAAATCCATTGATGTGATGAAGAAATTTGATATGAAAAACAGGCTGCAAACTATTTTTTGCTATACAATACCATGAATCAACTCATTTGTTTCTAGCTCTGTGTTTAAAAGTTTTCAATTTTGTAGAGGTTACAAGAAGGATTGAAAAACTATGTCTAGAATAATTAACAGCATCTGAGGTGAGCAGAGAAAAGACACACAAAGACATTGATGTATTAATCACAGAAGCTATGAATTAAGAGTCTGTGTTCATGCTTGAAAATGACTAGGAAGAAGCAACAGTTTCACCTTGCAGGAAGAAAAGATGTTGCTGCTTTAGGAATCTATTCATTAAAGTGAATATGATTCTAAAAGTAGCACCTTTTCAATCTCATATGGAAACCTGAAAAAATGCTTCTTTAATGAACAACAGAAAAACAAAGGATGCTGTGCTTAACTGAGGTTCAAAGCACTATTTCTGAAAGGTGCATATTACTAATTAATTATGGTTAATGTCACTTATTTTTATTCATAATTTGACATAAGCTCTTTGTCAGTGAAGACTGTACTAGAAGGGACTTTAGTCAGCTTGACCTTCAGTTGACTTCAATAACTAGCCTCATAGAACCAAAGTAAACAAGAGTCCAAGTGGGATTTAACTTGCTTCTGATATAATTTTTGTACTCTTATCCCCCTGATCTACTATCTTGCATTTCCAATATGTGAAATCCTCAGATACTGTAGAAGCAATGTCACTGTCCAGCTGAAAATAATTTGCTTTGCTTACTAACTGATCTTTTCCATATGCAGAGATGTTTTCTTCATATCATAACACACACACATTTTTTAATGGATGGATGGTGATACCATAAATTAATTTGGAAAGGATGCATGGTGGAATGTAGTCTGGAGTTCCTGGTGGGGGGGAGGGCCTTTTTTCTAGATGGCAAAGAGACAGCAGAGCTTGGAATGTCTGGTAGGCAGGAAGAGGGTGAAGGTGGATCTCCCTAGCAATTCAGAGAGTATATCTATAGTTAATACAGATAATTTCCCATATAATAAAGAACTACTCAGAAGTAACTCCATATGTCATTCTTGAATCTTTGGGCATGACAGAGTGTGTTCCAGGAATATGTCAAGCAAGTGAAGATGATAGTTGTTGCCATATGATCAGAGCCTTCTCCTTTTCACTGATTGCTGATGTCACACACAAGTATAAGATGAAACATTGATCAGGGAGATACAACTGCCTTTTTGATTTTTTGACACTGTTCCTCTCTCGCCCACCAATATCATTGTTATTATCAGTAACAACAGATGTGCCATCTAACCAAGAAAAATCATAGTCAGAATTCATTTGAATATGTATGACGGAATCCAAATAATGAATTAAATAGTATATCCTTGCTAGAAATTAGTGTTAATAATATCAGAAGAGTAAAACATCAAAATATCTTATCAAAGTTTAAATGAATTAATATTCTGAAGCCAAAAATGCCCACATTTAGTAAATTTAAAATATTGTTAAACAATGGTGATGGTATCAAAGTATCTGTTTTTATTATGAACAAGAAGGAATGAAATTCCTTTATTAACCCAAGCAGCTGTTCCATAAAATCATTTGCTTGAAAAGAGTTGTGCTTAAGAGTTGTGATTAAATATTTTTTCTTCATTGATTGAATATGATTCCAGCTGCAGACTGATGGGAACTCATATGCTGTCAGATATAAAACTTGAAATGAAATAGGTAATAGGGTAGGTAAATTGAGGACCCAAGATTGTTGGGAGCAATAAGTGACTTTGTAAAAATACCGCTTAGTAATAAGCAGGCATATACAATGGAATGAAGGCTATTGCTGAGCGCATTGGGTTGTGCTCCAAAATTGTAAGCAGCCCTGAGTCTTCAGAGAAGGGCTGCATATAAATGTAATTTAAAAAAAATCTAATAGCTGATGTCATGAGATAAATATCAATGTTGTTAAAAGGGAAATCTTTTTCTATATTATGACATTTATTTTCCTTTGATGTAATAGATAAAAAAAATTACAGGTGCAAATATGGTATGTAGCACTTGTAGGGTGCATCAAATTTTTCAACTTTTAATTTCCAAACATTAGAGGTGCTCAAAAGTTGTGACAAGCATTGGGGATTGTAAAGATATTTTGGTTACTTTAATATAATTTACATGTGCCTGGTAAGTAACTGCATAAATATCATAACTTTTAACATTTGTTTGTTTTATTTGTAATGTAACAAACAAAACAACATACATAGCCCCCCAAAATATTAAAATGATATTAGGAAAATGCCTTACAGTATTTGGAATCACACTTATTGCCAATCTGGCTCAATACTATCTAAGTATTGAGGATAGGAACGGTTTTTCAGATTGGAAATACTGACAATTAAAATTGGGACCACTGGCACATAAAATCTGCACTCTACCACTTAGCTATGATTCTTCTCATCTTCTGTTCTGGGTAAGAAGTAACCAGGATGTGGTTGGTCCATTTGTTTATTACAATGAAAGCCCTGTAGGCTGTGGTCATGTTTTTTTTGGAATGCATTTTTCAAATTCTTTCTTATCTACCAAGATAAACAGAAAGCACCAAGAAAAAGCATCCAGCATGAATATATATAGCAGGATGCATGATCTGCAAAAGCATTTCACTTACAGGCAACCCTACTGGGATTAGATCAGCGATATGGGGCAAAAATAACTCATTGTCTTTTTGTTAAATAAACTAATGAAAACTATTATGATCACATCCATTTTTCTTTTGTACTTTTTACAATTGAGCATGGAATCATGTCATCCCAGATAATGTTTATAAAACATCTTAGGAGAATAAATGAAATAAATGAAAAAAAAGTTATGTATCTATGCTCTAGAAAGGTATCAACTGGATCACATTTATACACAGCATTAGTACATCTTTATTTCTCCTTAAATGTCATTAGCATCTTAAAAACTGTATCAGAAATACCAGCCATAGAAATAAGCCTACTTATATTCAAATGGATTCATATTCTGGACTGATGTCAGACTGCATTTGCTACAAAATTAGAGTTACAACCAAAAGTATACTGCACTTGATTATAGAAAAATTGGCAAATATATCCAACAGGGCCTATACTATATCTGGCATCCAATTTCATCTCCATATTCTCAGTTTTACATGATGAAGTTGTAAAAATAATAATTTAAAATTTTCACAATGCTCCATAAAGGCCAGTATATATCAGTTATAATGTTGTGTGAAGTTTAGATAGATAAGTATAGGGAGATACATTAACAGTAGAGTTACTCTTAGCAGAAAATGCCAGTTACACACAGCCCATAAGTATTTAATATCAGATCTGAGAAACACAAAGACGTGGGAAAGAAATGGTACATTTGAACATAAGTACACCTAGTATTCTCCCACCAACAGAGGACAATGAACTGCTTAAAGCAGTGTTTCTCAATCTCAGCTGCTTGAAGAAGGCAGACTTCAACTCCCAGAATTCTCCAGCCAGCATGTTGAAGTCCACACATTTTCAAGTGGCTGAGGTTGACCAACACTCACTGTTTCATTGCAAAATTCAAAAGAACTAGAATTCAGCTCAAACATATCTTAGTCACCTCAAAACCCTCTACAGGTTCTTCATTTTCTTGCCTCCAGATACTTTTGGCTTGCTAATTCAATCATTCCTGACCATTGATTATGTTAAGTTTGCATGAAGAGGCAGACACAGAGTGCTTCAGCTCTTAAGTTTATTAGTGACTTCAGCTCAGAACAGACCCGATTTGGCTGGGCTGCGGCTGCTACTTATAGCCAGCAGCTGCAGTTGACAGCCAATCAGAATGCAGGGTTTTCCCACTTTTAAACCAATCATTTCTAACACTTTACAAGAACAGTTCAAACTAAACCAATGACTTCAAACCTACATACATAACAGATTATACTTATATTATTAAATCTGATAAAATAAGGTGAAGAAGCGTCAAGCTTTCTGATTTATTTCTAATTTGTAAATAAGGGAAAGAAATTATAAAATATAAATTCTCTTTACACTGAATTCAGTCCTAAATTCAAATTTATGTACAAAAATTTGATAACAACAAACAACATAATAACAGAGTTGGAAGGGACCTTTGAGATCTTCTAGTCCAGCGGTCTCCAACCGGTGGTCCATGAGAAAATTTTGGTGGGCCACAGAGAAATCTCACCCCAGAGCACCTCCCAAAACAATTAATCCAGGCTGTGCAGAAACACAAGGCTGCGCCACCCACATGGCCCGCAGGAACCCTCCCACCCACTCACTCCTTATCTGGCAAACTTGCCTGCTATATTGCTATTTTTCCTGTTTCTAACCATCAGCTGTTCTGCTGTACTGGGAGATTTAGATTAGCTAGGAAGCAGGAAATGGTTGGGTTTCTTGCTTTCTAGCTAGATCTTCTTAGATCTTCGACTCTGCTTTTAAGCACAGCCAAACCTCCCTTAGGATTTAAGGTTCTATTATTCAGTGCAGACTCACTGCAAGCAAATTTTATGAGACAGACTCAGGTAGCTGATGTCACTGAATGATTCTATCAGCAACTCAATCTGCCTGCCTGCTTTGCCTGATTTTGAGTAAAAGTTGCTCTTTTTTAATAAAAAATTCAATATTTACATACATGGTGTGTTGTGAGTTTATTTTGTGAGTTTGCTTGCTAGCAAATTTTATGATTTTGCTTGCAAGCAAATTTTATGTGACAGACCGAGCTAGCCGTGGGCAGATTAGATAGATCTCTGAATGAATCTGTGATTCTGTAAGCAACTCAATCTGCCTGTCTGTCTGCTTTGCCTGATTTTGGGTAAAAGTTGCTTTTTTTAAAATAAAAAATTCAATATTTATGTAAATATTTATAATATTTACATACAAGCCATGCCCAGCCAATCACATGACCACCAAGCCTCACCCACAAATTAGGCCGTGCCCACAGAACCGGTTAGTGGTCCCTGGGATTTAAAATTATGAGTTTGGTGGTCCCTGAGGTCCAAAAGGTTGGTGACCCCTGTTCTAGTCCAACCACCTACTTAAGTTGAAAACCTATCATTTAATTTCAAACAGGACTTACACCATAGTGAGAAAGTGTAGGTGTGCTTAAAGATGCGTTTTGTCAGATGCTAAGTTTTCTCCACTGATATGTCCATTTTTCTGTTGCAATTTTATAGTCCACAAGCCTGCCTAAAATAAGTTGTGCAGTGTTTAGATGCAGTACGAAAATAGGAAAGAATGTGCTCAAAATGCATTTTTGAAGCTGTGTATGTACGTGTGTGAATATAATGTGTTTGCATCAAAATCAACTAATAGCAAGGGATTCAATTCTACAAGTCCTTCAATTCTGACAGCTTTCCAGGCACTAAGAAATAACAGCACAAGCAATTTGCAGGATCAGCCTGAAAAATGTAGCAAATCCTAGCCAGTGCTGAGAATGTTTGATTCAAACAAAGCTTCAAGGACGTTTTAGTCTTTTAGATGTTATTTTTCACCTCCAAAATTTTTTGATAGCCTGAGAACTCATATTTTCCTTTGATGGTGTTTGTTTATTATCTGAAGAACAGTAACAGACCAGAACCTTTTCATGTTCAGTCCAGTGAATACCAAAAAAAGAAAGCTTTGAGAATGCAAAATGAAGACTCAAATGAAGTTCTCAAGGTTGCACAAGAAAAGTAGAATGAAGCAAAGTAGTCTTCTTCTGTGTTGACTTGTATTTTCCCAGTCTGAAACTAAGTTGAAGAACTGTCCAGCAAAGAACAACATTCTTCAAGTGACGCATTGCAGCTGTCTGTGCAGTAAAAATTAAAATACTATGGGTAGCTCCTAATGACAGGACATTTGTAGTATACAGTAGTCCTTGACTTACAACATTTCATTCACTGATTGTTTAAAGTTACAATGGCATTGAAAAAAGTGACTTTATGATTCTGTTTCATACTTACGACCAGCATAGAATCCCCATGATCAAAATTCAGACACTTGGCAACCTAGTCATATTTATGACAATTGCAAAGTTTCAGATTCACAGCAACCA